>UZAF01016575.1:9963-62427 GCA_900617895.1 Haemonchus placei
CCAACCCCCCCCCCCCTACCCAGCTCTTTTTTGACCCATTGTAATTCTTTTTGTTCATCGTTCTTGCGCTTTTTTCGTTGTTAGTTGTCTAGAGTAGTTCTATCAATTCCCGTCAAACAAGGGTACCCTAAATTTATCGTAAACGGTGCCTTTAAACAGCAAAGCAGCTCAGGATGAAGAGGAAGGGTGAGCAGCTGCCACATCTGCCTATATTACTACCATTTAAATGGCAATGGCGGAACAAAACTGACTGCGTGGGCACAGCCACTGCCGTAACTGTTTTGCCCTGCAGAGAAGAATAGTCATCATCGCTGTAGCCGGAATGCAGAGCTGCTTTTGCAGCCAACTTTCGGAGGAATTTCCAGAAGCCCATAAGATATCGTAGTTCAGGACCATCAGTCCAATCAAAGGACTGTGACGTATCATGACGGCAGTAAACTGGTTTAACTGAAGAATCAAAATGGTGTGCTCTTCTAGGGGCCAGAAGTAAATCAGTCTCAATCACCATCAAGAAGGCTCCAGATGAGCCGGAACTTTACAGTAACCTATTACTCAAATTCACTGAAATGCAGTGTTCGAGAAAACTCGGGGCAGTTGAAAAAATGCTTCTCACCTCGCTGACTCCCTTTTTTAGGTATTCATCTACACTAATGAGAGTCCAGTGACAACCATCATAATCTTCATCGAACGATACGGTTGCTTTAATTTTCCCTGAAAAGAAACTTGTCAACCGAAAGTGAATCCTACAATGAGTTGAGTATTAATACTTTGAATAAAGTCCGAGTTGGACTACAACGTAGATGTCGCAAAATGCGACTTTTCTCATGTTCCCATGAAAGAAGATGGTATGTTTCCATTCCTTTGTAGCTCCTATTCTCTACCGCTTAGTTCTCAAAAAATAACTTGTGTTTACAGAGGAAGATTTCTTAGCCTCAATAGTCACGTAACCTGACCGATATAAGCCTCACTTAACCTCGTCAGGGGACGGAGATTCTTGACGGACTACAACCAATACCCTTCAATCGCCTTTACGGCTTTATCCAATACCAGTGATCGCTTTGCCCTCTTCGGCTCTCTTGCACTTCAACGGCGGAGCTCCGAGACGTCGTCCGGATCAGTCGGCAGATGGGCCTTGCCATTTCAGCACTACTATTTACTTGCTTCTCACCCTTCCGTCTCGTTGCTACAGTATACCCCACCTATTCAGGCCTGGACTGTATTCGGCCTCGCTGTTACGCAACAACGCAACTTCGATACGTCTCACTGATCAGTCGGAGATAAGCCTCGCCGCTACAGGCACGACCTTCTGACTTCGTCTTCTAGCAATTACGGGTCAGGATGTAAAACATACCTTAGAGCATTGAAGGCTACAAAGAGATTTACGAAGCTATCTCAAAAATCGGTTATGCGAAATTCAGAGGTCCCGAAAATAGTCAAAGGCGACCGGTAGGCCCTTGTGTTAAAGGCACTGTTCACGAAAAAATGTTTTTGGGAGATTTGCACATGGTTTGAATTCGACGCCCCATCTGATACCATTTGTGCAGGAATGAGGTCGGAAAACGGCTGGATAGGGCACAATAAGGGGCCGGAGAGTTATCCACGGTCGCCCTCCGCCCCTCGTTAGACTGACTACGAAATTTAATTGCCGTTCACCACTTTCGCATTGGAGCGAAGTTGGTGAAAAGGTGCACTCGCCCGAACAGTCCCTAACCGCCGTTATTTCAATGTGGAACTCGTCCAACCCCCCTTTCCAGCTCTTTTTTTGACTCATTGTAATTATTTTTGTTCATCGTTTTTGCGCTTTTTTCGTTGTTATCGCTTTATTCTAGAGTAGTTTTATCAGTTCCCTTCAAAAAAGAGTACCCTAACTTTCTTGTGAACGGTGCCTTTGAATAAGGTCGCAGTGCGGGATAGGATAAGATGTACTCAAATCTAAAACGTTGCAGTGAAGTTAGGAAAGAAATGAATTGACCTCTGTGCATTTTCGACTCGAGAAGAAATCGAGAATAGTGTGTGAAAACACCAGCAACGTAGTAAGTTGTGCGCTCTTCAAATGAGCGGCGCTCCCCTTAACAGTTATGACGAGATTTCATTATTATTGAGGCATCTGAGAAGAATGTTTTTCAATTTGAAAGCCACCTACGATAGTAAGGTTAATGGGAATTTGTCATGGGAGAAGCAAAACTAAGAAAATGTAAATTTTCTTTGGAGTTGATTTGACTTTACAACATTCCGCAATTGTGGTCTATCGTCAAATGGGCTAAACAGCTCGTTATGCGCATTCAACTAACCGATATAGTTCCTGTTCAACACATTCGCCGTATCCTGAACTACTCCTATGACATTGTTGAAAACTGCTGGATTTTCTAGTGCTACTCCACCATATGTAATCCTGCCCATGGTATAAAACATTCCAGTGAGCTGAAATTGAAAAATAAAGTTTAACCATAAAAACGAAAGACTAGAGCTAGTTTGAGGCGGACAAGCTAGCTTACATGGGCAGGAGTCAAGTGTATAAGTCTCCAGAACTGCCCTTGGCTAGAAAAAAAAGCATATTGCTAAATGTAATCTCAGACAAGCTAGCTTCGAATGCCAACATCGTAGCAGATGCTGTAGAGGTTGCACCATTCGCATCGGGACGCATACGTTGCGCGCAAGCAGCTAACCGTAGCCAGCTGTAGCAATGGCACACTCAATTAGAAAGCACGTCCAAATGACCCTTCCATGCAACTTTTGTGGCCCCCTTCGGGTCCAACCCCTTCTTCTTCTCCCTAGCGTTAACCCCGCGCCGTCGCAGGGTCCGCTGTTCTTGTCAACCATCTCCATTTCTGTCGATCCACGGCATCTTCAGACGTTATTTTAGCTTCGGCGAGGTCCTTCTTGATCACGTCCTCTTCTTTGGGGCTCCTCGTGGTCGCTTATCCTGAGCTTCGAACTCCATTGCCACCCTTAACGGAAGATTCTGTGGTCTTCTCAGCACATGGTCGAACCATCGCAGGCACCTGAGCACTCTCATTTCCGCGAAGTGGAGCTATTTTTTATGGTTCCTACCCAATGACCAACACTCGCTGCCGTAGAGCATCGTGGACCTTACCGCTGCCAGATACACCTTTCCTTTGAGAGTCGTGAAGCACCGACGGTCGCACAGGATGCCGGAGAACTCCCTACACTCCATCCATGCCGCGTTCATTCGGGCTTTCACAGCCTGGTCTACGCTACCATCGCGGCTAGATCACTCCTCAGGTATCGGAAGTCCTGGACCTTTTCGATGACTTCCCCGCGACAGTCGATGATTGACTTCGTGCCCTCCTCAGAGCAGAAAAACTCGGTCTTCCCCACGTTCAGCCGGAGTCCACTCTCCGCCAATACCCTCTTCCAATTCTGGAGTTTATCCTGGAGTTCATCCTTGCTCTCCGCTATCAGAGCGATGTCATCAGCGTAGAGGATGGTCTTCAGTGGTCCATCCATGAGTTCTTCTGTGATGACATCTATCGTAAGCAGGAAGAGGAACGGGCTCAGTGTTGATCCCTGTTGGACCCCAACGGTAACATCTATTTCTCCGGTTTGGCCGTGTGGAGTGAGTATAGTTGTCGTGGAACCATCGTACATGTCCTTGAAAAAGATCATGTGCTCTGTAGCGTTTCGTTTCCGGAGCGTCCTCTAGAGGACTTGTGCGGGAGACGGTCGAATGCCTTCTCCAGATCGAGGAAGGTTAGGTAGCAGGGTCTAGGCTTTCTCTATACTTCTCCACAACTTGTCTGGCCAAGAATATGGCATCCGTTGTAGACCTTTCAGGCATGAACCCGAACTGCACCTGTGAGATCGGGACTAATTCTCTCAATCTTGCGTCGACTAGCCGCTCGCACAGTTTTATTGTATGAGCGATCAACTTGATCCCCCGATAGCTGGAAGACTCCATTGCGTCCCTCTTCTGCTTGTAGATGGAAACGATAGTACTGCTCCTCCACGCTTCTAGGATCCCTTTAGTGGTCACTGTGTTCAGGGATCGGATGAGCCACCCCATGCCGTGCTCTCCAAGCGTCTTTCATGCCTCGATTGGTACCCAATTCGGACGAGTTGTCTTTCCAACTTCCATCTTTCCCATTGCTCTACGCACCTCATCCGCTGTCCAGAATTCGATGGGGCCAGCCGTTGCCTCTAATTGAGGGCGAATTCTTCGTTTAGGAGCCTATCAATGTATTCTTTCCGCCTACGCCTGACCTCACCACGCTTCCATAGGATGGCATTCTCGCTGTTCCGAACAGACTTCACTACTCCGATGTCTTGAGTAGCCCGATGACGCGCTTCCGCCAGCGGACGACGACCTTCTCTTTTCTCGTCCCTCGAATCTCTCACACAAGGCGTCCATTTCCGTACTCTTGCCTTCGCTACAACAGCCTTGGCGACCCTCTTGAACGTCCTGTAGGCAGCTAGGTCTTCTGAAGCTCGTGTCTTCTGCCAGCGCTTCTAGGTCAATTTCTTCTACCTCACAATTCGCTGGATTTCATCGTTCTAGAACCAGACTTCCTTGTTTGATCGGAATCCACCCCGAATTTCTCCCAGCGTTTCCCTGGCACATCTTAGAATGACCTTCACGGCGTTGCTCCAGGTTTGCTGGATCGGTCCTTCGGGATCTGGAAGTCCAGATTCCAGTATGTTCTCTATGAGGTGCTCTCTTCCGACTCCGTTCAGCTTCCACCATCGGATCCTCCGTTCCGAACTTGTCCTTGATTTTTTGGGAACATCGATGGCTATGTCTGCTAGGAGAGGCCTGTGCTGTGGAGCCAGGTCTTCGCCAGCTAGTACTTTCATGCCCTTCACAGTTTAGAGGGATGACCCTCTTACGAGTACGTAGTCTATTTCTGTTTCTTTCCCTCCACTGCTGTAGGTTATCTTCTGGGCTTTCCTTTTCGCGAAGAAGGTGCTGAATACTGCCAAACAGTGGGTTGTGGCCAGATCGAGAATTCTTTCTCCTTCTTCGTTCCTGACACATATTGCCTTGCCACCGTAAATCCACTCATAGCTCCTTCGTTCACTTCCAGCGTGGCCGTTAAGATCCCCCGCTACTGAGGTAGTCCCCCTCCGGGACTGACCGGATGGCCTCGTCAAGGCTCAAATAAAACTCATCCTTTTCGACGACGGGGCAGCCGAACACGGGTGTTATTTGTGTCTATCCTCACATGATTGCCATGATTCGACCGCTGTTCCTGTTGACGGCGGAGACGGAGTCTTTAAGGGAGTCCGCCACAGCTATAGCCACGCCATTTCGTTTGATGTCCTCTCCGTTGTAGAAGAGCTTGACACCCTCTCCGATTTCCCTGACCTTTGATCCTTTCCAGCGGGTCTCCTGAAGGCATAGGACTTGGATGTTGCTGCGCTTCATCAGATCAGCGACCTCTCGGGACATCCCAGTAAGTGATCCCACGTTCAGAGTCCCAATTCGAACTAGCTTATTTGGACGAGGTCGTTCACTACTCGGTAGCCCTCGAAGAGGCCTTCAGTGGCGCTCAGGACTCGGGCGAGGGTCCTGAGCGCCACTTCCGCGTGACGTCCTAGCTTTATCTTTGATTCCTTTTGAGACTTTGGGCATATTTGTTGTGACTAGTTTCTCCATCAGCCGGCCTGTCAACCTGGGCCTGATGCTGGTAGCGATTCCATTTTTGCAAGATTTGCAAGATATGGATATGCCTCGGCAGAGATCGAACTCGCACTCTTTCTATGTGCAGACGCGAGCCTACACTCTTATCCACCCGGCTATCCCTGCCTCTTCGGGCCAAACACCTAATCTTACTTCTTTCGAAACTTTACATTTCTCTAAATACGCCATTCGCGTTTCATCGCCATTTTTGCACCATCTAAAATATCGCTCTATCGCTTCCGCTTATTCCTCTGAAACTAGCTACCCCAAAACCCTTTACTATTACCTACATCATCTCCGTCTCCGAAATACCTAGAATTGTTTTCGGAAAATTCTATTTAACTGTAAAGGCAACAGCAGCAATGCGAGAGTAGAATGTAACGTCTTCTTAACACCCTGCTTGTTCTTTTTCTTCTTTCGAATTGTTTTCCTTTCTCAGATTTTTTTTCTACCTATGTGAGTGAACTGGGTTTTGGATGGATGATGGAGTTTTGACGATTCCCTCCTTGGTCAAGCATTTATATTTTGTTTTTGATAATTTAAAGCAGCGCATACTCTTCGGACTATACTTAGCGTGGAAACGGCTATTGATTGGTCCGCGCAAAATCAATGCGCATCCAAAAGTAGGCGCGCTAACAGGCGCTAACCAATGGGCATCATTAGTAAGCGATCTCGCTCACAACAAACCTTAGCTCCAGCTTCAGTTGTTTCACTTACAACAAATCCTCCCATAACTTCACTATAAATTTTCCAACTGCGAATATCGATAGTATCACGACTTTCTGTACTCCTGTAACATTGAACCCCTTCAAGGCTATGCAGAAGTTAAAGACACTAAATTGTATTGTATGCCTTTTTCAGTTAAAATAGTTTAACCTTAACGTACCTCCAATCAATCATGATTACTTCTCCAACGGAAGGAATGAAGCTACATCGGAAATTCCCCAGCACCCATTTCTTCTTAATTATCAATAACAAAACCGTTAGGGTTTCCTTCTTAACGACCAAGGCACTGTCTCGGAAAACTTTTGGCATGGCCTTATTTAGTACATTCTAAAAGCGAAGCAGTAATATATTGGAAGAAATTTCGATGGAATCGAGAATTGATTGCGGGAACTCAGACGCAGCAGTAGCGTTCGCTTTCCCTCTTCACTGCCGGAATCAACGAGCGGACCGGGCAGGGTTTAAGCCGGAAACCACTAGCAATTTCCGACTTAAGGGAGAGAGAGCGCTAATTCAAACGGTTCCTTGGAGGGTGGGAAAGTGGGCGAGATGAAGAGAAGTTTACTAAACAAAGAAAAAAAGCAAGCACTCAAAAAAAAGAAAGAGAGGGGGAAATTACTGGTACTGACACAGAGGGACTCCCGCCCAAGCTGGGGGTCTACCGCCTAAAGAAGGTGTAGGCCACGGAGGTCACTTATCGTATCGTCTACCGTAACACCGGCTTGGCCCCCAAGCAGCGTTCGCTTCCCCTCTTCACTTGCCTGGAGGCAACGGAAAAAAGTGTATATGAAAGGGAATTTCATTGTGGACGGGGCACTGTTGGCTGCGAAAGCACTTTCACTGAAAGGCCATGCTTTGCGAATTTAATGCAGTATAATCCCACACTTGCATGTAAGTAATATAATCGTTGAATCAATGTAATCGTGAACGGAAAAAATGAACAAAATTCAGAAGTGATTCCTGCAGTGTGAGGATTCCCAGTTTTATAGGGTCCGCCGGGAAGCATGTTTAAATAAAGTTATTCATCAACCACCTAAAGGGACCAGTCAGAGGGAACTACATGACAACTGATTAGGCTCACCAAAAGCCTCTCTAGTACACCTTTCCCCTCCGACTATGAACAGTCCGAAGAATCAAAGGCCGTAATCTCGAAGTCGTGCAATGAGAAAGGGTCTGCTCAAGATTTTCATTGATGCCAACTGGTCGTATGGAGGGAATGGGATCTGCTGCAAAAAGCGCTTTTTCTGGTACCATCGAAGACCCTTTTCTTTGCTGCAACCACATAGTCGTAAGCAACAGAATGAAGGAAGAGAGGATTTTTGATCATTTTTCTCGAAACAAACAATAAACACAACAAATATGAAAAAAACCATCGCTATACTTACTAGTTACCAAAATCATTTCCATTGAGAAAGTGAAAAAGTAAAAAGAAAAAAGAGTTGGAAGAAGCCTGAAATGATTCACGCCAAGAACGAACTCGGATCAATAATAGGAGCCCTGTGGCAAACGGTGCCACGTGGTCATTTCCTTAGGCATTTGTGATCTACGATGTGATCTGCAAATTCATTGTTTTAGACCCACAAATTTACTTTCCCAGATGTACATGGCCAGCTGAATCATGGCGCTTGGACCTGAAGGCTTTCACAATTACAGGCAGGAATTGAAAACGTGGCGCGTCCTTAGAGGTATTCAGCATTAAATTTCTTCTTGAACTACAACATTCTACAGAATGCCCTGCTTAACGGAAAGGAGCTACCAATCCCTCTCCAAACGACTTTTATGTCCTCTTGACGTTTCAAAATCTTCTCAAAAACGTTCGCCATTCACTCATTTCAGCAATTTTTGAGCACCTTACGAATACATGGCTTCTACTTTTAGATCAAGATTTACGAGTCCTCGTCACCCCACAGAGTAAATTTAAGGAAAATCTTCAAACAGATCTCTCTTCACTTCCAGAAATTGACTAGCCCCGTTCCTCCAGAGCGATTAAGAGTTTTATCAAAGTCAAATAGAGCTCATTCTTTTCGTGTAATGCAATATGTAACCCTCAGCTTCTGCTCCTGTTCTGCCTGAATTCTCTATGGAAGTTAATCTTTTCATAGAAATTCCTGCCATTCCTTAGAGTTGGCTTGAGGCTCGATAAGAATGGTTGCTTGTTCCTCCTAGGACTACCCAGTGGCCCAGAGGGAGACAGGAACGTTGAGACTCGGGAACGAAAACTCAATAGATAAGGCACGATTTGAGCCCCATCGGATTCGTCTGCGTCCATGTCTAGCGACCGCTGTGTCAGAAGTGTCAAGGCGATACAGGTTGCGCCATTCGCACCAGGAACCATGCGTTCAGCTTGCACCCAGCTAATGTCCAGGTGGTGGGGTAATGTCTTACTGCGGCGCCAATTTTCGGGGCACAAACTCGAAGTAGTGTAGTATAGTAGGGTCGGATGATCCTCCTAATCCACTCTGTTTGAAATTTGAGCCACAATCCGAACTCGTTCAAACCATTACGAACTTCGCCGCGCGCATCTTCGGGCGCACGTCCGTACACATACCCCTCGTGCAAACACCCCTAAACTTCATCCTTCTGTTATTATTATTCTCGTTCAGAGCCCTTTTTTTTTTGAAGACTCTTTCGAAACCTTGTCACTTTGGAAACATTCGCGTGCTTTCTTTGCCTCCATCGCACTATTCTCCACCTTCTCTTTCATTTTCGTTATAATCTGGATAATCAAAAATTATCGTGAACTGTGCTTTTAAGTCAGATTGAACGCGTAATCCCTAATTCACAGTGAAGAGTTGAAGTCCGGTAGTACCTAACGACTCCCCCTCAACTTCTCTTTGTCGATGAGCAAGCTATTCTTCCCATTTCTCTAGTAATCAGCTTTAGCACTAACACTCGTGCGATCATTCACCTTATAGAGGTTCGAATTTGTAATTTGTGAAACAGGAAAACAAATAGCAATACCAACACAATTATTTGCCCTGAAGAATCTTCATCATCAATCAAACAAATGCAAGCAGACAAGACAGGGCCAACGTTTCGTTTCCAACGGGACTTCAAAAAAAAGTTGGTTAATGGAACAACTTCATGACATAGTAATCGGGTGGAAATACGCTACTGACAATAGAGATAAAACATTAACATAAACAATTCATTGAGGAAACAAAGAGCAAAAAAACAACAGTTTCTAAACAACGGTGAAAAGGGAACAGAAACAACTGGCATAATCTAATAGTAAAGCCTTTATTTTTTGACCACCCCACTAGAGCCACCAACCGGGCACCCTTGGCGGGGTTTTTTTATGTTGCGAATCCAAAGCTGAGAATAAAACGGTATGAGACTTCCAGGTTCCAAGAATATTTCGAATTGAAAAAGAAAAACCCAGATTGCTGACCCACCGTACAGCCTCGTACACAACAACCACAATGAACCTCCTTACAGATTCCCAAGTATAGTAGATGATCCAATGCACGTAGGTAAGTGATAGCGAAGATTGGGGCAGAGTAACCAGTATAAGCTTATCATCCCTCAACTCATCGTGAAGCTACTTATTTGACCAAGTAGATTTAGCAACAAAAATGAGTCAACTCTTGCACTGGGATCTACGTAAGCCACCGGGAGCGGCACAATCGGATAGAAGTTGTGCGAATGGACATGAGCACATAGCAGTTTTAAAAAAAGTGTTGTCTTTCACGACTTCTGACTGGAAGGAAAACAGACACATGTAAAAAAATATAGTGTGTAAAAAAATAGTTTATATGGGCTCATCCAATGCCTCTCCCAGTAAACGCCTACATGGAAAGACTGCTACATCGGCTGGCCTCCGCAAGTCATCATACAGCCCAAAAACGTGTACTAATGATACTGCAATCCTGCTCGGAAACCATAACAACCTTGCTATGAAAACTGCTGGTAACGTAATTATTATGCACCTTCTCAACCAGCATGTCTTCTTTGGAATTTCACAAAGACGGCCACTTAGATTTCGACAACTAACACTCGCGCGACATCGCTACAGCAGAACATAGGTGTGGCTGGCTACTCAACTCTCATTAATGTAGCCACAAGTGAGTTGAAAAATTTTGGATCTGCTTGTTTTATGGCTGCTCGAACTTTGACCGACTCCAAACATCTATGAAAACACGTGCGTAATGTTTTCTGAAAAAATACTTTTGAGGCATTCAATTCAGCGGAATCTTGAAAAACTTTTTCACCTCCACATCTTCCTTTGTAGTGGACTTCTCATCACGGTTCCACAAAGATGACGCAGATGTACGACCGTTCTGAATTAATGTGCCCAATTAATTGGAATGCATCGTCCTGATTCAATCAGTTTATTCTTTTGTTGATATGATAGCATGAATCGATCAAGCATCATGCTAAACTCTGAGAAAAAGGTACCATTTAGGCGTGGAGCAAGTTGCACTTTTGAAGGAATTTATATGTAGAGCTGACACTAGCATACCTCCGCCTCTACATTTTCTTTCGCAGAAGATTTCACTTCCTTTGAATACTTCCCAGACGCAGCTGCATGACTTTCGGAACAACCTTTATCCTGGAAAACGCCCTTTTTGAGACAACTTTCATTAAGAAGGACCTCTAGAATATAAAAACCTTGTCTGCCTAAGCTTCATGGTCGGCTAATCAACAGTTCTATTGTATAATTTGCTCTGAGAAATTCCAACCATGATAAATACAGGGTTATATGCAGATCGTATCATCCACACTAGCGCTAACACTGCTCACAGCGGAAAATGGATAGGGGAAAACGATGAATCGCAAGATGAAGGGGATGGGCGGATAGTATTCCAGATGGGCGGTGCTGCCCACAAAACATTAGATCGATTCTATGACTGCTAAAAACAGGGGAGAAAAACTAGCTCCTACAGTTGAAGAAGTGTGCCTTTGATTTTGAGAAGCAGACCGCAGAAATTCATATCTCTTGGTTGGTCTGAGTGCTAGGAAGAAATTTGAATAACTCAAGTGTAGATCAGAGTGATCAGAGGGATGAAAGCGCCCAAAGTGGAGGGCCAACAATGTGGAGCAAAGAATGAAAGACAGCAAAAAAAGCTTTTTTTTCGAAAGTATCTTGAAAAATGGGACATACAATACAATAACTTTTAGAAGTCACTAGATTGGGGGGGGGGGGGTCCGAGTCAAATAAAGAGCGTCTCGAACAAGCGGACTTTAGAGAGGAAAGAGTCGTGAGCTCCAGAATGATTCGGCAACCGGTCAGAAAAAAAGGACAGCTGACCATCTCAGGTCTTTGATTCTGGTCACTATCACTGCCAGAAATATCGACCCCGATGCCATCCAAGCAAATTATGTACGCCAACACACAACATAGTTCACGACATAATGGATTAGGCGAGCCAACCCGTGAAAGTCTAAATTACAGAAGCTCAGGTTGTTCTTCCCATTTCGGGGAACAGACAAATCTCCGTGGCAAATGTTTCGCCTATTACGCGCCATTTTGGATTCCCATTGAAATTCATTTGCATGATTCTTCAGAGTGATCTAACGTAAGTGGCCCTTAATGGCGACAAACTTTCGATCCCTACTAAAAAAACTCAGCAATGGGGTTTTTTGTGCAGTTCGGGAAGCTGTACCGGTAACTAGCGACGATTCAAGCAAATCCAGATCTACAACTTGCGCTATTTGAGAATCACACAAAAAAGTTGCATTTGGACATTCCTCACCCGAGCCCGAAGCCTTCCGCATACCTGAAAAAGAAGTTATACCATAACAAGTGAAGTAACTCACCCCTATTACATTTCGCACACCGGAATCATGTTTACTGCGACTCCTGGGAAACTTATCGGGTTTTTCATCAGCTCCTGGAACAATTTCAAAAGCGTGCTCAGCACTTCATTTGAACTAAAAAATAATCAACATAATAAAAAAACTATTATTGACTATCTTCTCAGCCTCGTCATCGTCACAGCCTTGTTCACTGGTGCCTATGTTAACTGTGTGCTATGGAATACACCCCTACTCCAGATTTATTTTGACTTTTACAGAATTCATTAGTGATCAAAATTAAAGAAGAATTTGCAGTCGACTCATAACTGTAGCTTATTCTCCGATTTTCATGCCCCGTCGAAAGAAACGAGCTGATCATTATGAAAGTTCAACTTATTATAAACTACTTGTGATCAATTTATAATCATGAGTTAACATTAAGTTGTCCGGAAAGGGATGCGCGTGAGTTTAAAAATTTTTTATTATGAAAAAGAAATTAAACAAGATTGGTGCAAAAGATAACCTCCACTACTACCATTGATTTGTTGCCAACGTTTACGCAAAAAGTGGATTCTTTTTCCGAAGAACTCGGTCGGCTACAACTCAAAGTAGTTGGGCACCCAAAGTTGGGCTTCTTCGCGGTTTTTGAACTTTCACTCGGCCAGGGAGTGCTGCATCGACAGGAACAGATGGTAATAGTATGGTGCCACGTCTAGGCTGTACGGCGGATGAGGCAGAGCTTCTCAACCCTAATCCTCATTATTTTCCAAAGTCATTTTCGCGACATTTGGACGAGCTCGTCGTGGAGGAATTTCGTCGACGTCGTTTCGACATCTACACAACGCAGTGCTTGATCCACCCGGGTCAACTGATCATTGCATAGATGTCCGCCGTAACTGTTTGATCCGAATCCAGAACTCCAAAGTACACCAAAGCTATCAAAGCTTTGCTGTTCCACCAAACATGGAGCATCACCTTTTGCCGTGTATATTCGGTTTCTGAGAAGATTTTGGAGTGTCATAGACGTCTAACCATTGTCTTACGTCTAACCACCACTACCCATACCCCAGATATGGCACGATGAGATTCAACAGCCGTTTTGACTTGCCTAAAGTCGTAGAACATGCAAGCTCGCATTCGAAATTTTGTTCAAATCTTTCCTACACTTTTGTCGTCAAAAAAAANAAAAAAAATCAAAGTAGACATAGAAAGAAATATATCAGAAGATGCACAATAAAAGGCTTTTTCTAATTGACATTATTTTGGAATCCTCTTAAGCAGGAAAGAAGTAAATGGACAAATTCAACGCGCATTTCTTTCAGAACAACCTAATACCTTCTAAACCGGGTGTTTATTTATTCAGTAAGCATGCGTAGACATATTCCTTGAACTCCTACTTTTAATCGGAATAAAATTTAATTTTTACCGTTTCAATAACCAACCGTATTCAACGGAGCGGTTACGAATTCGATTATAGCTTCCCTCCGAATGCTTTGTAGACTGCTTCGATAGAGCCGTAGATATACACTGAAGAAGTTTTTTTATCGGACGTGACTGCTATAATTAAATTTCCATTCTTACACTGAAACAACCATCTTCCTTGTGTTTTATCACTCGGAGCAAACAGCTCACTCTTTCGTCAAAAAAACAACTTTTGATCGAAAATTCGCGAGAAGCTGAAACATTCTACCACCTCCGGCGAGAATTCTTTGTAGGAACCGCAGTCTTAATTGTAGACAATTTTTCTAATTTTGATCTTTGAAAATGCCGCATCCGATTGAACAATAGGCTACAGAGGTGATGTAAGGTCCGGTCGGACGCGGTGCGAATATTCCGCGCATGAAAACAGGCTACTGCCGCGGAACATGAGTCCATGTGACCGCGCCGCGCAAGTTACTGGGGAGCCGCTTGGACCTAACGCTACACTCAAGCAGAAAAAAGAGAGGCATTCCAAGAAAAGATTAACCATTCCGATTTTTACCGAAGAAAACCGCTTCTCAGTAATTTCATATGTAACATGAACCGAGCGCGCTACCGACGATACTCAAAGAGGTGGTGGCATAATGAAATTTGAATTTCATCGGAAGAAAAACTGTCGCGTACAAAAAGTTCCAGGAGGTGAGGGCGTGAGAACGTGGGTACATACAGTGACAATATGTTCAACCGCCTCACGCCAACTTATCCATTGGAACCCTTTAGCTACTCGGAATTTTCGAAATAATGAAAGTCTAATTGATAATCACATCAAAGATCTATCAAATGAGCTCATAATGAACGATGTCGAACGGTAAAGGAGATGGTGGAGCCATTTATTCATAGTGAGACATAAGAACCATGAAAGCAGAGGGTAGGCCAGGCTTACTTTCAAAGAATCATTGCTGAAGAAGAGATACTTCTAGCCAATCATATTACAAACTCACTTCGAACCGGCTTATATGCCCACCGATTGGCTTTATGAGCCGGCCTACGTACTTAACATTCCACTTAGCAAACTGCAGCTTGTGATAATGTCGGGCAGCATAAACATGATAGATGCCGTATTCTAAAATTCAAATCCTTAGCCCATATCATATCTTTGTATTAAATACTCTCTCCTGAAACATAATTGCCATTTGCTCCGACCAAATTTTGCAGACTGTCCGCTTCCCATTTGACCGTTGTTCCCTGCTGGGCGATGTTCCCACTCTCCCTCAAACTAATATTCTACTTCACCGACCTCAAGAAATCAAACAGTCTACTTGCATTATTACAGGCCTCAAACGGGGTGTAATCATTCGAAGAATCATGACTGCTACACTCCGGACGCGTTCCTGACAGAATCGTTCATTCTCAGAATCCCTCTCTCTATAAGTGCCAGATTTGCTTTGAGTATCCCGGTACTTCAAATTCTGGCTTTACCTACTTTACCGTTCTCCGATTTATCCGGCCCACAGTAAGTTCTTCTACGGATTCTCCTAAACATGAACCATCAGTGGACTGTGCAGCATTTCTTGTACTCCAATTTATACAGGAAACGGGAGCTCGATTTCTGCGAACGAACCACGATCTTTAAACAGCCTGTTTTTGTCGACCACAAATTCCACCAGATCACTCCACACAAGAATACATCCATGTTCATCCGTACAACCAATATATTCGACAGCTATCTCGATCTGAAATAAATCATTGTGGTTAACGAATGAACATAACTCGTAAATGCAGTTCCCACTTTGAAGAAGTCGCCCTCACGGGAAATGTTGAAGTTATCTGCTTTGGTGGGCTCGACTGTGCCCGTAACACATGACCACTCTCTGTTCCTTGGATCCTTGGAGGCCGCAAAACTTACTTCGCGGCCTAGTAGACTGTAGAGGAGTTTCGGATCTCTAGAAGTTAGTTATAAGCAAAAAAAAAACGGAGACTCCAAAAAACAAAGCGACGGCGTAAGAATCATAACTAGAGTATTTTTTAGACCCTCTCTGAGATGGTTCCAACAGAACGAACTCCCAAATCAGAAGGTTGATTGGAGAACCATAAGTAGGACTCATCAGCCGGGAAGGAAGATGAAGAAAGGGACGTTCAGAGAGAAAGGATCTTATCTACCTATTGCTCATTAAATTTATGATACTATTATTCTACCTATGAATCTATTACCCTCTCCCCACTCCTCACCGCTCGCGCTGATCGATATCCCTTTTCCATTCAATTTCAATAGGAATCACGTTAGGCTGTAAATAATAAGGGTAAAGGAATTGTAGCTAGAATTGGAAAGAGGCCAGTTTTTAGGACCCGAGTAACTTCTTCAATCCTTGGCTNCACCACTCAGAGCCCATGATGCTTGGTGAGGGGATACAGTCTAAATTACCTAGGCTATGGCACCAGCAGCGGTGGAAGTACCCCTGTGAAAAGGAAGAAGAAAAAGCAGTGAAAGATGAAAAGTTGGCAACATTCCTTAGTTTCCATCCTTTTGCAAAAGTTACTTACATTTTGCTCCTGCGATAGCCAAAATGCGCAAAACATTGATTGTAGAGTGTAAAAACAAACTCGGCGATGATTCCCTTCGGATTTGACTTTGTGAGAATTACTATTTCAGGAGAATGTTTGTGGCGTCAGTGATTGTGCCTTCTCTAAGACAGAATTGCCTATGATTCTCGTCAAGAGAAAGATAGACAACCATCTTTGTTTAAGTGACGCCAATCAAGCAGCCTAGGAAATGAAAAACATTTGAAAATGAGGATAACCTACACATTTTTCCACGTGAAAAAGCGCACATCATGAGGGAAATAGCGTGATGTTATGAAGTTCACCGCTCTGGATGGTCCGCGGTTTATTGCACCAACAACCCCTTTAAAGGGCCGTTTTGGATCAGGAATCTGAAAATGCAGAAAGAAGTCAAGTTAAGGGTTCGCGAAAGAGGTATGCAAGACCTAAAAATTGGAAAATCTGACTTTTTACGACAGATTTTTTCCATATTGTCTTTGAAAAAAAGCAACCTTTTGCCCGGTCGCAAAAAAAAATAGGTTCATAAGCACAGAAAAGTGGTTTCCTACCATACATTTTCCGGATACAAAAACGACAAACAGCAAGGCAGCAGAGGGTGAAGAGGAGGGGTGAACAGCCACCAAAGCTGCCTATATTACTACCATCTGAACAGCATTGGCAAAACAAGACTGACTACGTAGGCACAGCCTCCGTCGTAACGGTTTCGCACTTTTCCAAACGGCCGCTCTCGTTTTTATAGGCATCGATTAAACATGGGCGTGACAGCCAGCTGCAAAGAATAGTCACCATCGCTGTAGCCGAAATGCGGAGCTGTTACAGCCAGCAACCGGAGGAATTTCCAGAAGCTCATAAGATATCGAAGTTGTCCTTTCGCAAAAGGAAGCGAAGGGGAGGGAAGCGATAGAAAGCGAGTCAGATTGGATCGGTGTCATAACCACAGTAACCTTTCAACAGTCCGTTCAGCAAGTTCAACCACAGAACTGCGACTGTATTGTCACGGCAGCAGCCTGATTTTAAAGGAAGAATAAGAATAGTATGCCCTGCTAGGACAACGTTACTCAATTTTGATCATCATCAAAGTGGCTCCAAATGAGCTAGAATTTGACAGTAACCTATCTCTCAATTTATTGAATCACCGACCACAGAAACATAATAGGACCAGTTGAAAAAATGCTTCCCACCTCGCTATCTCCCTTTTTTAGGTACTCGTCCACACTGATGATAGCCCAATGACAACCATCACAATGCTCATCAAACGAAACAGTAGCTCTAAGTTTTCCTGAAAAGACACTTGTCAACGGGAATCATGCAATGAATCGGCATTATCACTTTGAATGAAGCCCCGGTTGGACAATAACATAGATTTCAGTTTTCAGAGTGCGACCATTCACCCTCTGGTGCACTTTACTACAACAAATTCGACAAGAGAGGGAACTTTTTTCAGTGCGTCAAGGCAGTGAAGTGAGGAGAGGAATGATTTGGCCTCTATGAAGCTTGGTCACGAAAAGAAATCGAGAAGGATGTACAAAAGCTTGAAAGCCGTGGTAAGTCGTTCGCTATTGGAATGGGCGGTGTTCGCTTAAAATGGTTATGACGTGGTTCCATTATGACTGAGGCATGCGATAGAAGTGTTTTTCCATTCGGGAGACATTTACGATAGTAAGATTAATGAGACCTTGTCAGAAGCAGAAGGTGAGAAGCAAATCTGGGAAAATGTGGTTTTTCTTCGTAGTTGATCTCATTCCACAAGTGTGATGTGTTGTCCAAGGGTTAACCAGCTCGTTATGCGCATTCAACTAACCAATGTAGTCCTTGTTTAACACATTCGCCGTATCCTGAACTACTCCGATGACATTGTTGAAAACTGCTGGGTTTTCTAGCGCAACTCCACTGTATATAATCCTGCCCATGGTATAAAACATTCCAGTGAACTGAAATCGAAAGATGAATTTACGCTATCAAAATGTGTAACCAATAAACTAAGTTTGAGACAGATAACTAAGCTAGTGATGTATGTGAAACTCCGAAACAGCTTTTGACTATGAAAAAAAAGAGCATATGATAGATGTAATCGAAGACCATCTAGCTTCGAATAACAGTATTTGGTGCACACCTATTCTTATCAAAACTGGACCGGCGGATTATCGGGCCGATGATGCTTAGAGTTGTCCCGACGGTCGGATGGAGGGCCTCGTTAAAGGCGCAATTCACGTTAAAAAGCTTCTTGCGATGAACCCGTGACCCCAAGGAGCTTGATGGACGTTGTCGGATCGAAAAACGGTCTAGATGTGGCGTGATATGGGCTCCAAAACCAGCTTAGACGACGTTCACGTCCAAAGGGACGAGTTCTGACGGCGTTGCAGAGGTTGTAGAGGTTGCACCATTTGTACAAGGACGCACATGCTAGGCAGCTCACTGCAGCCACTTTCATAAGTGGCTCTTCGATTTGGACAGCTCACACGTTGCACAGAGGCAACCAACTGTTGCCGAGTGTACGAAAGGCACACACATTTAGACATCTCGTCCACAATCCCTCTATGCAGATTTTGTCGCCAAGTTCTCGTCTAACCCCAAGTTTTACTTTTCTTTTTTCTTTTCCGCGTTTCTTCGCCACTTTTGCATTACTCTGGACTATCACTTCGTCTCAAGGTGGCGGAGGTGGTGTAGTGGCAAGTGGCGCACTATCTCCCATGCACGATCAAGGGTTCGAATCCCAAATCAATATCTGCCTAGGCCAACCAGGCCTACTATCCCTCCAGGGTCGTTTAATTGGTACCAGACTTGTCTGAAAGTATAAAAGCACTGACTTTTACTTTGCCTGAACACCGCAAACCATCGTATAAGTCACATACGCACTCATTACGCCACTACGATTCTGAATGGAAGTCGAGTGCGGGGGCGCATCCCCCAGACGGGATTGATTACGCCAAAGGCTTCATTCTTTACCAGTTGGGCTACACACGCTGACGCACACATTAAATGTGACGACCGCTTGTCCACCATGGAGTCATTCAACGGAATGTTGGATTATCAGAATGAGAGAAAGTTATCTCTAGCTTCGAACGCTGAACTGCTGAGAGTATCACGCTCGATATATTTCATTTGAGCAGAATTATTAGTGGTTGATCATAGTCCCGTCAACATCAATGCAGACCCTTTCCACTATAAAAACTTGACTCTCACCTCAACGCTCCGCCCACCGTTGGACTCCGCTAAGCCTACGCATGCCCAGCACGCATAAGGCCTTGCTCACTTTTTTTCCTGGCCTCGATGCCTTCGTTGAATCGAGTTATGAATTTCTGCGGAAAGTGCCGCCCACTGTGACCTTTATTTTAATTGTTGACCCATCCCTAACCTTCGCACATTTTCCCTTTGTCTGGACTGTTACGAGAACGAATGAGAAGTATTTGCCCATGACCCCGCCCAATTCCGGCGCATGCCCCGCCCGTTGGGGCGGAGCTCTGCTAGGTTCACATGTGCTCTGTTGCACTTACCCTACGCTCAACACATTCCAAACTTGACCCGACTTCTCCAGTTGTTTCATCAGGTTATATCGAATTCGAACAAACAAACAAACAAACAAACAAACAAACAGACAGACAGACAGACAGACAGACAGACAGACAGACAGACAGAACGCTTTACAAATAGTAAGATTCTTTTTATCACTTCGTCTCATACTACACTGGTGTGCAAAGCTTAGGGACGAAAGCACAATTCGATTATTGCACCTCTGCCAGAAAGCAGAGCTTGATGAAACTTATACTGTACCAAGTGAGGACCTTTACGGTGTTGCCCACGAACCAACTGGCAGAAAATAGAAATGAGGCAAACAGGTACGATTTTTTCACATTCTTCACACTTCACATTTTGTCCTAGTACCGCAAAAAAGCAACGCATTTCTTCATAGAGTGTGTGATCACCACGGACAGCAATGCATGCTCTGCAGCGCGATCATACACTTTCCACGAGCTTGAAAATGAGTTATTGTGGTAGGGCATTCCACTCCTCTATCAGCACAATTGACAACTGCTGGATGGTCAGTGGTGCATTTGGACGTGCTGCAATGCCTCTACGCAAAGCATCCTACACGGGCTCGATGCGATGCAGATCGGGGGAACGGGCAGGCCACTCCATTTGCTGGATATCCTCTTGTGCCAATATATTCTTCACCTGTACTGTTCGATGCGGTCGCGCATTGCCATCCGCAGAAATGGATTCAAGGCTCACTGCAGCTTTAAAAAACGCGATTTTAGAAGGAGTTAATTTTCACAGTAACGCCGACTGTTAAGGGTTCCACGCTCAAAAACCTGGAGGTCAGTACGGCTACAAAGCATGATGCTTCCCCATATCATAACACCTCGACCCCCCGAACAATCAAGTTTCAAAATGATTCTAAGTACCCCTGGTCATGAGCGTGCGTCCAGAATCACTATGTAGACTGGTTCTGCTCCCATCCGGAGAAGGCACACGGCTCCATTTCTCATAGCTCCGTTCGCTATGCTTCTGCATCCATCTCAAACGGTCTCGCCGATTTGCGATGGTCAAAGGAACACAAAGTAGTGGTCGTCGGGCGAAGAGACCGCCAGCGTGCAGTAGTCGTACCACTGTAGTGCTTGAGATGGCTTGCCTTGAAATCCTGTTAAATGATATCGCAATCACAGAAGCTAATTGACATGGATCTCTTCTCGCCTGCTGCACAATATAGAGGTCAGCTCTTTGTGTAATTGATCTTGGTCGACTATCTTCTTTCCTTTGGGCAACAGTACCAGAGGTTCGGATCGCTCTCCAGGTTCCACCACAGTAATTTGTAGCTACTCGCAGATAAACGAAACCTCCTCCTTTTTCACCTATCGACTGTCTCGACTTGCGACATATGTCGTATTTCGCGTCTTGTTTGAACTAAGCATCCACGAAGGGATGTCCAGCTCCCTGTACATAACCGTTATTTGTGTGGCAAAATACTCCCACATTTTCATTTATTGCCACCCAGCCCTTAATGTTTAATGTCACATTATCCATCTCGTTTCTGAGTTTTGCACACCAGTGTAGATATCCCCGGATTTCCGTGAACTGTGCCTTTACTACATTTTTATCGCTCTCTTAACTATTACCTACGTCATCGCCGCCTCCGAAATATCAGCATATGTTTTCTAATGATGTTCGCTTAGTTGAAGCGCGTTTAATTATTATATACTGCGCCCAAAACGATCCCATAAATAAACCATATTTTTTCCAAAAAAATTGCAAATATGTTTTGATTTTTCTGGATATGATTGAAATGAAAGGAAAGCTTTTTTCAGTTCATATCTATCATAATTATAAACGAAAGTCCTGGTTGACTGAAACCACCATAATGTGAAAGTAGAATGCAACGTCTCATTAACACCCTTCTTGTGGGTCCCGAAACTTCTCCCTGAAGACGGCGTCGCGCACGCCGCACCCGCCGCGTATCGCAGGATTGCGATGGCAGATTTCAGCGCGCAATTTGTGAGGTAGGGAGTCCTTTAATTATTTGAATTGGCTGACCGCTCTCTTCAATTTCAATGCAGTCTTGATCGTCGCTTNCATAGACGGGTCATTCTAATTAATCAAGTCCAATAAACATAAAAATGAAAAAGAAATAGAAAAAACGATCAAATCTAATAAAAAAAGAAGGGCAATTAACGAAAAATTCCGCGCCCTATCGACTGGCGGGGAGGCGGGGGGAGTACGGTAGTTGCATTGACATTTGCCGCATGCCGCAAGGGAAAATGCCGCAATCGGGGAGAAGTTCCGTTACCCCTTCCTTGTTTACTTTCTTCCTTCGAAATGGTTTCTTTTTTTTAGATTTCTTCTAATCACGAGAGTGAACTGAGTTCTGGATGAATGATGAAATTTTGACGATTGCCTCTTCTGTCGAGCACTTATATTTTGTTTCTGGTAACTTCCAACAGTGGCACACTCTTCGAACTGTACTAAGCGTGGGAATGGGTATTGATTAGCCCGCGCAAAATTAACATTATTTCCATCCGACATTATAGACAGACAAGTAAGGGCAAACCAATTCATTGGAATATAAAAGATCTCGCTCACAACGAACCTTTGTTCCGGTTTCAGCCGATTCACTTACAACAAATCCTCCCATTGTATCACTATAACTGTTCCAACTGCAAATATCGATAGTATCAGGACCTCCAGTATTCCTGGAACATTGAACCGCTTCAGGGCTAGGCAAAAGTTCAAGACAATAAGTTATATTGTATGCCTTTTCCAGCAAAAATAGTTTAACTTTCACGTACCTCCAATCAATCATGATTACTTCTCCAATGGGAGGAATGTCATTACATCGGAGATTCCCGAGAACCCATTTCTTCTTAATTATCAGTAACAAAACCGATGGGGTTTTCTTCTTTACGACCAAGGCACTGTCTCGGAAAACTTTCGACATGACCTTATTTAGTACATTCTGGAAGCGAAACAGTAATATATTGAGAGAAATTTCGACGGAATCAAGAATTGATTGTGGGAAATCAGACGCTCCACTGTAAGAAATGGCCCTAGCCACGTCAGCTAAACCGTAATCCATAATCAGTGTTCCCCAAACATACAAAAAACGGCGCCTCGGACTGCTCCTTCCCAGACAGCAGCCGCTAGCGATGATTTACTCAAGTATATGGTAAAAATGGAGCAAACAAGTACTGATTGAATTTGAAGAATCCCCAGAGTCTAGGGGCATTCAATTTGAGTGCTGAGTTCTCCTTAATTATCAAACGAGCAGGGAGGTGTGGGGAAAAGTGATGACTTGGCAAAGCAATAAAACCAAAAATTTGCATATGACTAATATTCCCCATAGGAAATATTTTTCATGATGGGGCCGTACATGGCAATATGACGATGCAAAGGCAGTTCTGTAGAGTTTACAGAAACATACAATGAGGCCTAGATACCCGTTCTTTCCGCGATCATATGATCTATTCGGAATTGTGAAAAAGGTGAGTTCTTTGGAAAGAACAGGTTCTCATCAGATTTCCATTTTCATTTTTCCGCTACAACGCTATCTATGTCAAAAGCTGGCCAAAACCATGCACGGCAGCCACAGCGCGAAACCACGGAGCCTACGTGGAGCCGACTGGGTGCTAAGTGAGTTGGGAGGGGCCACGCGGCGGCGCGGCGCCTTTTCATGTCTGCGCCCTCTGTAGCGAGATAGTAGTAGTGCGCCTGGGTCTGGGAAGGGATGGTGAGGTTGTACTGAAGTCTTTCGTGATTCAAAACAAATTACCTCTTGACACATGTTATATGCTTGCATACTATGGATACTCTTCTTCTGAGCCGATAAAACCCTATTTTTAAGAAGGGGAGGGGCTCCGGGGTGGGTGAGATGGTTATCTCGTGCAAAAAGCTGAGATGAGATAAAAGCTGAACGTCCAATTGGCTCACCCACCCCGGAGCCCCTTCCCTTCCTTAAATTAGGTGAAAACACGCAGTTATAACATAAAAGAACTTTGAAACGTCCCTAAACACCATTACGGACTCGCCTATTCTTGCTTGTCTACTATCTCACCGGAGAGGGCACAGACATGAAAAGGCGCCGCGCCGCCGCGTGCCCCCCCCCAACTCCCTTAGCACCGCCGACTGGACCATAATTAGGTAAAGCCACTTGAGCTTTTGCACTTTAAGCATTTAAAAACTCACAATGCACGATCCTTGACAGGAGTATGCGCTGCAACACGTGCCGTTTATTGTGTTTTCCTGTTACGTTCCAATTTCGCAATATCAATTCCGTGCAACCACAGACCTCGCACAGGTGACCAATTACCGTAAACCGAACCTTCCTGAAGCAACGAGGGACGGAACTTACGTGCGTCCTAGGATGCGCGCGGCAAATTGCACGGCGAAGTTCTGCGCGATTTGGTCGACTGCGGCATTTATCCCAGCTGATCCTACTATTCTATTGTACTTCAAGATTGGGCGCAAATAATAGGCGCTAAAGTCGTCAGAATAGGTGCGAACTTCGCCGCGCAATTTGCCGCGCGCGCCCTCGGATGCACGACTTGTCCGTCCCCCGAAGCAATCTAATCTTCATATGACAATTGCAAAGAGAAGTTTCCGTGGAGACGGTTGTAATCATGCTATACGAACTGTGCAAGGTTTGGCAGACGGCTGTCTTGAACGGCCTCTCCCAAACTCCACAGTTCTCAAAGTGATATCAGAAAAGAAACAGGCAATTTTCAAATACCGCCTGGAGATCGTTTCTTCAGCACTTATTCGAATTCCTTGTGACACAGCAAAAAATCCTTATCGATCAAGTCACGAAGTGTATGGAAGTATGTATGTGTGTGTACGCAAGTGGTATATGTGTACCACCAAATTTGGTACTGCCCGAGCAAGCACCTGGACAAGCCTCATCAAGTTACGGATGGGAACAGCATTCGGTAAAAGTGCATAGGTCGCCCTTGACCTAAGTGTAGCTCCTCACAGTACGTGGGATCGGCACAGAAAAGAGCGGTCTCAACGACAAAACTCCCAAAACTGCTTCCAGGACAGTTCAGATAACGGTAAAAATGGGCAGAGGAGATCAGATCATGTGAAGTATGAGCTGAATGCAACCCAGCCACAAGGGATTAGTGCTCTACAAATAGGCTGCGAAATCCCGTAGGTTGTTTTCAGGGCAGCCCATGGACCAGAAGGGAAGTGGTAGGATTGGGAGAGGGCCAAGATAAGCTAAGCATGCCTGAACTGCTCCCTTCGATGCTCTCTATTCGAAATACTTTCCAAAAAATTCTACGCAGAAGTCGAACGTTAATTGCTGGCTGGGTGAGAGCCGAGATGGACGGGGCTTAAATTAAAATTTGCAACTAATTCAAAAGCTTGCTTGACTACGGGGAAAAAGTGGGTATGAAGGGAAGATTAACTGTAGACAGCGCACGCAGGTGGGAGGGGTTAGAATCAAGAACATACAACTCTGACCAAGAACACTCTAAGGTGAATAAGGGTTGCTAGCAGGGAAAGGGGTAATACACAGTACCCTTAACAAAAAAGTGGAATTTGCGAGTTGACTGTTGGCTGCGAAAGCACTTTCATGAAAAGGCATGATTTGCGAATGTAATGCAATAAAGTCCCACAATTGCATGTGACTAATATAATCGTTAAATCAAATGTTATCATGAATGGCAAAAGAACGAGCAAAATCCAATTTCAATTCAATTGTGATTCTGCAATGCGAGGATTGCCAGTTTGGTAGGGCCTATGAAAAAACATCAGAGTACTATTTCTATTTGGTTATCACACTATTCTTTTGGATGTTTGTGAAAAGAGTTCCCCTGGAACACATGGTTTTCGCTGGAACACATGGTGTTATAGACGCAGTTTATCATTCACGTAAGGGTTTAATCGAAGGAAACTACTCGGAAACTTATTAGACTCACCAGAAGCTTACCTAATCTTCCTCAAATCCCTCCCCCTCCTTCCTTCCCTCAATACTTTGATCGGTACCGAAGAATTATAAGTCAAAAATTTGTAACCTTGCGGTGAGAAGAGCCCGTTCAAAACTATCAGTGATGTCAGGTGACCGTGTCGAGGGAGCACCATAGAAAAATCTGATCTGCTCTCAGAGCGCAGACAGATAAGCAGGTTTCTAGGTACTCAAAAACCAAAAAAGGTCCTGTTCCAAATGGAAGGGTTAGTGCAATAGGCGACACCTAATCGGTATGGAATAAGAGCGTTTTTTTCAAGTGAGTCCAATGGTGAGCTTTTTCAAGAGTTTTAGTCGAGAAGGATAATTCGACGGGGCTGTGAAGTCATTATATTCAAGCGTCAAATACCCAGGTTAAAACTAATCTCGTTAATGCAGGATTATTCTCATTTTGGAATGGATTCTACAGTGCTTCAAAATATTTTTCCAAACCTCGTCGGGAAAATGAATCAGAACAAATAGGATCCTGTCCGAGTAGTCATGTAGGCCATTCAGAATTGAAAAGTTAAGAGGGACTTTTACGAGGAACTACTCCAGTCATAGCTGAAACTTATTGTGTTAAGTTCAAGCTATCCATGAAGAGTACTTAAAGGGCAACCGATGCCTTCTCTTGACAACAACCATCTTCTTCGGTATGCGCACCGCATAGACTTCTATTCAGAATCATAGTGACGTTGTTAATGTATATGTGGCCTACACAAGTGTACAATGACTCGCGCAGGTCAGTCATTTTATCCTTCCAACGAGTCTGGAACCAATTGATGGAACCCGAAGAGATGAAAAACCCGGATGGCCTGAGCAGGTTTCGGCACGGCACTTGATCCCCGGACCGTTCGAACCATACGAACAGCAAAATTAGCATCGAAAGTATAGAAAGTCATTGGCAGAAAGCTCTCAGAAGACGCGCGTTGGACGATTTTTCATGAAATGACGTAGTTTCGCTACACAATGGCTTCAACTCGATTTCTTCTCTCACATCTCATTCTGACCATCTAAACATTGAGTCACCCAACCCCTTTCCGGCGGGAGCTTCAATTACATGGTCGATCTACCGTAATGTGGTGACTCAATGTTTTTGCTGTAATCTCTATGCCCTCTTGAATAGAAAGCTCTTCAAAAAAAATTGAAACGAGCGAGAAGAGCTTGTCTTCTTACGCCACAAGAATTTCTTGCATCGATACCACGCAAAGTAGTATTTGAATGCAGTTGAGCACTGTAAGATCAAGGTTTTTGATGTTCACGCTAAGCATTTTTGTGAGAGCCGACACCTGGCTGTCTTAAACGTTCGTTATCTCCTAGTTTGCAGCTTTCATCGTAACAACCTCTTGAATGAGAAGATTCCGAAACAGAAGACCCATGAGTTACTACTCGTGACTTCGTTCCTAACCAACAATTAGACATTTCAAATGTTAAAAACAGATTGGACACTACCAAAAATGTTACACGTTGAATCTCTACAAGGTTACAGTATCCCTAGTCTCCATATAGGAGAATTTGGAATTATTCCAGTTCTATTCAAGTGAGCCTCGGCATTAGCAACTTCCCCCTCTTCCCTTCATTCTACCTCCTTCGCTGTTTGAAGTCATCGTAGCTCAAATTCTTAGCATTTTGAATCTCCTTCATAATCTCTGCCAAAACGCTCTTATGGGTGATCATGCAGCGAAGACCATTTTTCCGGAAATAAGCCAAAATGCTGGTCTGCAAGGCTTCGGTGGTTAGAGCTTTTTACCCTCCACCCTGTCCCTTGCAAAAGCTTGTAGGCCCCAGTTTGGGAGCATTTACACCCAGAGGAGTTTTATAGGACATATTGGGAAGGTATTGACGCTAAGCTCTGCATAATGGCGGTGTATAATCGCAAATACTGCAATAAATAAGCACCGTTTCAATGAATGGCCATTCCACTTCCAATAGCATGAGATCGCCTTGAACCGTGGATTTCTCATCAATCCAATGTAAAATTGATGTTTACTTTCACGAATCACAATCACTGATCAGTTTGCAAAACACTGCGTTCGGGGGGAATCGAACCCCCGTCGAATGCTTGGAAGGCATCCATGCTAACCATTACACCACGAACGCTTATGTTATGCACTGCGCCACACCGTTCACGACAACGTCATGGTGACTGCGCCGAACTCCGGTGATTTGCTTTGTCCCACCGCAAGATTCAAATAAGGGATTCCCATTGACTGCCCGTTATAGATAGAACCGGTTTTCAGTGCGATCCGCCTCACAGAAACCACTCCCCAATCCTCTGTTAGTGCCCCTACACCACTCCAAGTACTGAGTATTGCGGGCGCTGAGACTGAGGGTGTTGATTACCCCTTTTATGCACACCTCGCGTTCACTGGAATAGTGAAGGTAATGCGAGGTGAACGAAGAGTGATTTGAACAATATTTATTGCGTACCGTAACGGAGAGCTTACCAGGAGCAAGGTATACAGCAGCAGTCGTGAGCTTATCGCCCAGGTGCCAAGGTGGTCTGATACTGAGAGTTTGCAAAGTTTTGACTCATACCAGTCTTTCCTTTATCGTTTCTACAGAATTCACATCACCTTGAAAACTGTTAGTTACCAACTGCCAACAACTTATTTACCACTTTGATTCCTTACACATTCAATAGCTCCAACTGTCAGTTACTTATTGATGAGTTCCGAGGGAGAGTAGGAACAAAGTGTTCGTCCAAGTCAGGATTGAAGCGAACCACCTATAAAGCTCCTAGATATTATTTTTAGTATAACTCCTCTGGAATGTATACATCACATTAGCACCATCTTTACCGGCAAGGTATCAAGGAATCCCCTGTTCTCGTTCATCATTCATGAACAAAAAAATCTCTCCAAATCTTTACTGTGTAGAGATTTTACTTGAAAAATGGACCAACAAAGCAACACGAGAATTATCTTCCAACTAGAACAACTGAGTAGGTCATTATAATGCAAGCATTACCTCTAAAGGATTAAGTTTCTCATGTCAACTTCAAAGAACCATTATTCAAACTAAACCAATACAGATAAGGCAAGACTGAGAGAATTTTTGGCTAAAGCGGGAGCAAATCGAATAGCAAAGCGATTTCATCACATTCAAAAGAGAAGGGAGTAAAACATCGCCTTCAACTGAGTATACATAAGCGCTTGAAACAGACATGAAATAAATAAATAAAAATAAGAAATATAAATGCTAATAAAACAAATAAATAAACACGAGATAAGCACAATTAGAATAAAAGCGAAGAATATGACTTTTTTTGGAAAACCTCACTAGAGCATTCTAATAAAACCCCTTGGCAAGGTTCTGTTTTGATCATTTTAAAACATTTTCTTCTCGAAAATATTATGCAAAAACATTTTAACCCATACTGACCCTGCGACGGAGCGGAATTGACGACAGGGAGAAGAACAAGAAGAAGAGGAAGAAGAAGAAGAAGAAATGATTTTAACTTAGCGGATGTAATGAACTCAATGAACTTCCGCCTCACTTCTCTGCCCAAGTAACAAAAGAAGTAAGTCAAAAGGTTGCTGAGATGTTGATGATTTTACAGCATAGATCATCACATAG
Source organism: Haemonchus placei (assembly GCA_900617895.1). NCBI lineage: Eukaryota > Metazoa > Nematoda > Chromadorea > Rhabditida > Trichostrongylidae > Haemonchus > Haemonchus placei. The sequence goes on from UZAF01016575.1 coordinate 39,054, forward strand.
GAGTCTACATCGCCATAATGATTCCGATCAATCGATACCGATTAAAACCAATTTGTGACACGAACAAGTATCCATAATAAGGACCTCTGCGGTACAATGACTACAAGTTTGATAAGGGATGCTTGCAATGCACTAAAATGACGGCTTGTGACAGGCTTCTACCAGTATGATACCAGTCGATACTAAGCAACACCAACTGAAGCCTTCAATCACATATGCGGCACTGCAAGCTATGAATTACAAGTATAATGACATGGATCTTCAGAAGCTTACATATAAGGGGGCACTAAACAAATATTTGCATTATAGACAACCGCTCGTGCTTGACAATGAATCTTATGCTTCTATAAGGACCGTGATGAATGAAGCACCGGAAGATGGCTGAAAACCATCGCCCAGCTCCATATAACAAAACATTTCATCTGACCCAAGTAGATTAGCAACGAAAATGAGAAGCACTTCGAACCGAAGCTCAAGGAAACTGTAGGAAACTGTACACTTATAATGCTGGTAGGACGGGTCTGGTACTTCTCCCCGAACGGCGTGTCGCGCTTGATCGCGCGCTGTGAAGGGAAAGATTCGAATTCCCAGTGGAAGAATACGGCAGCTGCAGTGAGCGACTGTCGCTGGCTGTAGAAATTCGGGGAGAAGTCCCGCCACCCGGGTAGGACAAAATAAGAATGAGACTAGGTAGGATTCTGCACTACAAAAAAACTTGGTAACTATTGGGCCTTGGGTATTGGCAACAATATAAACACCATGTAGAATATTGAAATGTTGAGCCCGATAAAACATTATAAATTCTAACGCAGTTGGAGTCAGCAAAGGATGCCAATACAAGATCAATCAACAAAACACCTCTTCTATGAAACAGAACAAAACTTTGGCATGATAAAATATTTGCGGAACTTCAACATCGCAGTAATAATGCAGCGCCATTGTGTCGTAGCTGGATGTTACTGGTTACTTATACGCTCATCAAAGCAGCCACAAGCGAGTCGAAAAATTGGGGGTCAGCTTGTTTTATGGCTGCTCGAACTTTGATCGATTCCAAACATCTATGCAAACATGTACGTAAGTTTGCCTAAAAAGCAATTGGTGAAATTTGCAGCAATCACAATCATAATTTGAACATTTGCCAGAATCGTAACGCTTTACTTCTATGTCCTTTTCCGGAGTGGGCTCTTCTTTACGGTAGCAAGTGGGAGACGCATGAGCTGACCGTTCTTCTGCCTGAAGAACCCTTCTTTCCATGCAAAAACAAAGATCACTTCTTAACAAAACAATCAACCCATCAAGAGCAGTCATTAATGAATCTTCTTGTACTCAAGAATTACCTTAAATGGCAGTGAAATTTCGCTACGAAATGATCTCATATTTCCAGGAAGATCCGCTTCTGATTACAGAAGCAGCCCATGACTCTCCAAAGCCGTGTCCTGACTATTACGAAACGGAAGGATAAAGTTGCACAGCTAAGATTATTATTAGGTTGATCAAGAAGTCTGTAAAGAGTTGGGATGTTTTTCTGTTTCATTTTACAACTTAGCAAACAATGCAAGCTGATCAACAATATAATAACCATGAGTTATAAGATTGTCCCACCCACGGGCAGGTCAGCGATTCTCATCTGCCAGAACTGGAAAGATTGGGAATCAAAAAAGTTACCGACCACTTGTTCATGGTTGTCGTAGTTGACGAATCGTTTTTTTTTTTTGCTAGGGAAGCCTTGAGGGACCGGAGCAAGTGGTAATCTGAGGAAGCGATATCAGATGAATAGGGTAGATGTTGAACCAAATCCCAGCTTAGCCCCTCCTTTTTGCACGGGTCCCTTTACCTATGTGAGGCCTAGCGTTGTCATGGAGGAGGTGCACCGAAGTTCGTCTAGGTGGCCGCTTTTCTCGAACGACTTCCGCAAGTTTCTGCATCTCATCAGCGTAACAGGAAGCGGTGACAGTATGGCTTTCCCCAAGCAATTCGTAGTACAGCACTCCTTTCGAATCCCAGATGCACCAAAGGAGAAACTTTCCGGGGTAGAGGCCGGATTTGGCTTGCGTCGGCGGCTGTTCTCCTCGCGGAAGCCAGACGGCGCGGGGCTTGTTAGCGCCGTCGAAGATCCAACTTTCATATCCAGTAACTGGGTCCTCTAGAAACTTCATGCGATGTGGGCAAAGAAGGAGAGACTGGCAAATGGATACCCGGGTGTACCGCATGCTATCGGTCAAGACATGGATTATCCATCGAATCAGCACTGTTCTGTAACAGAGGGCCAGAAGGCGACCGACGGCTGTTGATTGGCACACCCAAGTCTCGTCGCAGGACTGGGGTGTTAAATCCCTGATCCTCTCTGACGACGTCGAAAATGACGGAGTCGTCGACGGCGAGGGGACGTCCGGACCGAGACTTGTCTTCGAACCCCGTACCTCCTTCCTTGAAGCGAGCAAACCAGCGAAGCGCTGTTGTTGTTGCAGACTGATGCTGCCGCTCCCAGTGCCGCGACGTCACTCATGGAAGATGATGCTCGAAGATAGTCTTGTGACATTGTGTTTAGCACGCGCCCTCATATACCTTTTGAAGCTTCCAAAATGTTCTACAACTATCACGTGATAGATCGTAGATATAAGTCAAAAATCGAAAGTCTCGCACGTTTCAAAACACCCTATCGTGTCTTTTCGATCAATCTAACAGTTGTAGTTAACGCTCTAATTAACACTCTCTCGATAATAATTTTTGCTACTATTCCACTATTACTACCTAAAACTCAAAATTTTAATTTTCGATGAAACTTCGCCTATAGAGGTAATCCGATGCTCTGATAACGATTATGACCTTCNCCCCTTAACCTGTATGCCTTGTCCTCGCGCCAAATAGCCTCAGCGCGTAAAATGGACGTTATATTCATTATCAGGACCTCGAATAACCCCTGAACGCAAGTTTTCAGGAAATTTGGTGAAAACACCCTTGGCGCCAAATTGGCGCCAAATGGCGCCAGCGCCGAAAGTGAAGGTCATATTCGTTACCAGGGCATCGGATTACCCCTATAGGCGAAGTTTCATCGAAAATTAAAATTTTCAGTTTTTGGGGTTGTAATAGTGGAATAGTTCCTAATTTTTTTCATGCTCTTCCAAAACATCATTAGCACGTCGTCTTCACTAATTTTTCGTATCCACATGGGACTATCGCAAAACGGAAAAAAAATGAAAAAAGAAATAATGTCACCTCTGAAACGTCAGCCACTCCAGAGCCATGATTCCTGCGAATTTTAGGGGGTGTATTGGTTCTCTTAGCTAATCCTAAAGCACTTCTGATAGCGAGAACCTGATCAGTGTTTTTTTCAAAAAACAAAACAAGGAATTATAATGAAAAACAGTCTCGAACTCGTCCCTAACAGCAGTTAATACGCACTAGTTTGTAGTTCAAAAAGCAACTCCAGTATCTATATTACAAGCAATTTTTTCAAAAATTTGAATGAATATCAAGAGTTAAACGAACACTCTACATTATAGGCTTAGAGGTCTAAAAATGAATAGAAACGGAAAATTTTCAAGGCTATTGACCAGACCTATGAAAATATTTACCAGGTTTTACAATTGAAGTGATCATCAACTTACCGTTTCCAACTGAATGGTCACGGACCCGATTATTTTTGTCCTCCCAACGTTTCGAGAGGTGCCTTGACGAACACGGAGAACTGCGCTGTATTAAAACAACTTATTTTCTCTATTGTTAGAATCAAGTTAGTTTAAGATTTGATCCTAATTTTTCTCTTCTTTTGCGGTGTAGGTTGTTCTCAAATCAAAACATTCAGTGACCACCTATTAAAAGTAACGAAAGTTTTGATGATCGATTACTCGATACAGCGGTATTGAATGTTCGATTTGATCTATTGTTAAAAAGGTAGCGAAAAACCACTTTGAGGGGTGGTAGGTTTATTGACCTTTACGGAATTTAATTAGGCCCAGAATGCGAGTCGTATTCTACATCTTTGTGACGAAATCGAGATATCCAACGTAGCTTCGGCAGCTATGCAATTCACTGGTGTCACTTCCCAAATGTTTAAACTAAAGGAAAACATCAGCTCAGCGTGTATACGCGAACTTGAAAACTCCGACGGGTGTGGAAGAGTGGTAAATTTGGCTTGGAAACCAATCGTGTGTAAAGCAGACTATACCAACAAAAACAGTCCCTACATTTGTAACAAGAATCTCTACGATAATCCGATTATGAATCAGCTCAAACAATGGGATTGAAGATCATCTTCGATGCTTACTTTTTAGAAAAAAGATTATGGACAGTTTTTTGAAGGCAATTCAAAACTTACTGAAGAACGAGCGACATCACTTCCATCGAGTGCCTCGATGCACCGGCATACCTTAGTCACTTTCCATCTTGAAAACTCGAATTTCTTGTGGTGCCGTATAGCTTCGATGCGATAAAGGCCAAATGCTGAAAAAAAGAAGAATCACTACTCAAATCACGTCAAACACTAAACAGTTCAATTTTTCTTTATAACTGCTAATTCCTCCACAGATTTAGAGATAAAGAATTTCCAGAAACAATAAGAGAAGGGGATATGAATGATTTCTGGTTAGCAAAAAAGGACCGAGACCTCAAAGCACGAAAAAAAGTAAAGACAAGTTATATAACTACAACAAACCGCGGTTCTTGAAGAGCGTATGTATGTCTGCCATAAATTCAAACTGATCGCTCCACACAATAGTGTTCCCATGTTCATCGGTACAACCAATATACTCGACATCTACATCTATCTAGAATAAATTATGATTGGTAAATAAAGGAGAATCTTAAACTAGTACTTCCTACCTTAAAGAAGGAGCCGTATACGGTGATAGGTAATCTATTTGCAGAAATTGGCTGGATGGAGCCAATAGCACGTGAATAACCATCCGGCCCTGTATTTTTGGAGGCCGCAAATGATACTTCTCGACCAAGCAGGCCATCTATTAGCTCCGGACTCCTACAAAGATCCTTCTGCTGGAAGACCTATATATGTATTTAGTTGTACCAAATCCATTCGCAGGAATGAAGGAGAGGTGTTGGGTAGCTCAAGCGAATGAAATGATTAAAGAGGTAATGATGGTAAGATCTCTTAATAAGGAACAAGCAAACCATAATGTATAGAAGCGCAACTGTACAAAACGACGACGCTTGGTGGGTGCTAACTGGGTGCCTGAGCTCCGAAACAAGTTGGAAACAATTGTAGCAACGGAAGAGTAAAAAACTTACACATTTGTCCCTGTATAGAAAGGCACATCTCGTGGGAAGAAACGTGATGTTATATAATTGGTCAATTTATTTGCCCCTTGTTTCACCGCACCAACCACCCCTTTGTAGGGCAAATTTTGATCGGGCACCTAAAAATTAGGAAGAAAGATTTGCAATTCGTGAGCTATTTTCCTAATTTCAATTGAAACGTTGAGACACTTCAGCAAGACTGGAACATCTGCTCAGACTGGTGGAACCCGTCGTCAGCCGATGGCAGTCGTAGAACATTTTTTCAGATATACCTGCAGACTTTCGGAGGAAGGGCACGACAGTGACATTTTATATACGTACTATAAATTCGATAGAAATGAGGTTCAGCAGCTCAGCGTATTGATGGAACCGTACGTGAAGGTGTAGTTAGTATCGAATTGCTATTTTGAGAGCGATTCATATCCTCGGGAAGAAGACGATGAAAACGATGATCAAAGAAAAGGAACAACTTGTAAGCTGTGATAACCAAAGCCAGAGATCAATTCATAGATATCTGAACAGTTTGAAGTAACATATGAGTCTTCATGAATTGGCTCAGTTACATTAGGGAAAATCATGGAGTTTGAGCATTTTAACGCACTTTTTGATGGGAAGTTATTGAACCACAATGGTTTGTAATTGTATAGAGTTGCCACTGACCCCATTTCAAAAAATAATCAACTCATATCTTGCGGAAACTGAAACTTGCTACAGCACTAACTAATGCGTAGACCTCTTGCATGTCACTGAATCAGCAGCTAAAGCTCTGCGCTATGTTCGACCAGAAAGAAAACTACATATATCGTTGGAAGGACAAAATCTCTTGTTTACCTTATTACTTCCCCTTTTGTAGTACTCGTTTATTTCGCAGAGTATCCACTGATAACCACCGTCTTTCTCATCAAGTGTAACAGTGGCTCTAAGTTTACCTAAAGAAAAAACACAGATGGAGTTACTTATACTGAAGCAGACTCTCAACAGAGAAATTAATGACTGTTACAGGAATCTCCTGAAATTCTTCAGGTATGTTAACTAAGGTAAAGGAAGGTCATATTACGAACAGCCCCAGTAATGAATAATCGACTTACCTATATAATCTTCTTTTAACACTTTATCTTTGTCGTCCACCACACCGATAAGATTGTTGAAAACTGCTGGGTTTTCTAATGGTGTTCCATTCAATATAATACATCCCGTAGTATAAAACATACCGGTGAACTAAACAAGGCAGAATTTAATGAAGTAATGACCAACCGCCACACTGTTTCGTCGTAACGATAAAAAGAGATCACAAAAATGGTTTCAAAATTCTCTTCCCTCCCTCTTCGTCTTGATGTCATCAAAGAGGCAAAACGAATCACATATACACTTATGGATAATCAAATTATTAACAATATTTTTTTTTGGTTTGTTTATTGATGTCATCGGCGGTTAGAAAAAAGTCACATCAGTAGCCACTATCTGCAGCCGTGCTGTCAATAATTTTCATGACCATCTAGACTTCGTCTTTGCACTAATGCAATCTACAGCAATCTTTCTCATTGTTAGATGCATGTGGACTGGTTGCTCAGCAAAAAATGCGATCAAATCTATCACATTAGCGTCGCAAACAGATCACTGGTGCCAGTCATACAGTTGCTGTTATTTCTTCGTGATTAAAAATCACTGATCATTCAGAGCTACACTCGGAAAAAAATAAATGAAAGATGCAACAGGATTGGCTAAGTTATAGAGAGTTATAGAGACCAAAAAATCGTGAAGGTGCGGTAGTCAAAATACCGTATCCTGCTCAACTCTCCTTAGTTTTCTCTTTTGCCGTCCATTCGATTCTCAGTCTACTCGAGCAACAAAATTCTTGACTTTTTCAAAAAAACCTAGTACATCGTGTTTCTAGCCATAGAAGCATATGAAGGAATAAAACAATCGATAAACCACGACACATTCCACGCTCTCATTTTTTTCTTTTTAAATAATTCTGTTTCTGTGCATTCAACTGTTTACTAACACTTCTCCTATGTTTGAATGAATTCGAGCAGTCCACCCGGGGCAGAATGGATGAGGTGTGCGTGCGAGGAAAAAAGGATAATGCTTGTTAGAACCAACCTTAATTTTTTCTCCAGCCGATTCACTTACAACAAATCCTCCCATGGGCTCATTACAACTGTTCCAGCCGGATATGTCGATGGTATCACGGGCTCTAGCATTCCTGAAATTCTGGACTATTTCAAGATCATTCGTAAATACTTAGTAAACAACACAAGACGATATCGTAGTGCAGTGCAATTTTGTCTTCTAATTGTCGGAAGAGAAAATACGAGGCAAAGCTACCTCCAGTTCACCGTGATTACTTCACCGACAGCCGGCAGGTCGACGGAGAAGAAATTTCCCAGCACCCATTTCTTCTTAATTATCAACAATAGAGTCGATTGCGACTTCTTCCTAACAACTAAAGCGTTGTCTTGGAAAGTTGCTGCCATCGTGACATCTAGTAATGACTCTGAAAATGTATAAAGTACATCATGTAAACATTCATTTAAACAGTCAATTCAATGAATGATTTATGGAAATAATGATTAAAAATTGAGTTGCATAACACATACATTGTGCTTGCAGAAAGAATCGATGATGAATAACATAGAAATGTTATTTCGCGCGTGCTGCTTTCCCCAAACATCTTCTTTATCATTTTCCTCGCCAAACACGAAACGTTTGAACAAATCTCCATCACGAACTTGGAAGAACGCATTCTTCGGAGTTGCAAAGAAGAGTTCCACTTGATAGAAACAAAACGAAATGGATGATCAGTCGGAAGTGACCTAACTCTATCACTCCAACGAATTCAGAATGTTCTGCGTTTTGGGGTGGACACCAGAATCCATACAATCGTGACGCAAGTCCGACCTGGCCTGCCTATAAATCATACCTATACCCCTTACACGAACAGATGACCAGCTGGACCACATCATTCGATCCTTGCATCGTGGGACACTGGCCATGTTTTTGATAAACAGGTAATTTTCTGTTGCGTATAATTGCAGTGAAATAACGACGTCAAGCGAACATAACGAAGATGTCTTCAAACGCCACTCTGATATTTAGAGGCTCTCTTTTTTCCTCCTACAGGCTCAAGGATGCTGCCATTAAGAGCTCTTTACCAGCTGGTCACACTCCTCATCTACGAAAGCACATTTAGCCAACAGCTAAGCAGGACGTGATCGAAATCTAGGGTGGAGGACTACGGGCAAAGTCTCTAAAGTTATCCAATCCTGTTTTTGGGATGCGCTCTCGCGCTCGACCTCCTTTCAGAATAGTACTGGAGTTTTGTAGGTGTTCGTAGCCATAACATGAAAAATTCTCAGTTCATTTGAAAAGCAATCATACTCCAGAGCATTTCAACATGTGTTGGAACCGAGGCAATTAGAAAAACCATATTTACAACGCCCTTAAAAATAAACAGGGATCCACGGATGCACCAAGACGGCAGTAAAGCTCCATTTACCACATTTCCACCCAACAGTAGGTGTATTCCTCACAGCTGGTCACTTTTTTCGCTGTTCCGCCACGATTGCACACTTTTCTCCACGAATGACTCAGCACTCCGTATAAAAAGTACGAATCGATTCCCCGTGCAGAGACACTGCAGTTTTCCAAGGGAACAGAACGGAATAAGTGCTGAACTCAACTCACGTTAAGTTGAATTTCGATATGTTGACTGCACTGGGCTCCCTTCACTCGACTGCAATAACTGAGTACAGTTTGCAAAATGAATCACACCTTCCCCAGAAGCTACAGGAATGACAAGATAGGACGTGATAAGAATGACGTCACTGATAAATTTCCCACTACTTCCTTCACTGTGGAGAGTTACAGTTTGGAAGTAGTCATCGATTACATGGGAGGTCCCGCAAAAATTTTTTAAAGAAGTAGAATTAGAAGAAAATAAAATGTTTGTAACTATTACATATTGATCAAGCTAATTCTAATTACTTACACAAATGAAGCCAAAGCAAAATCCTGAATCTAAACCTCCCTCAACTTGACAATAATCGAGTAATACCACCAAAAAGATGGAAGTGTTTCATTACGTAGAACTTCAGAAAACTCACAATAGCCGACAAGGATCGACCCTAGGCGAATCCGCAGTACAATAGCGGCATTCCAATATAAAAATAGCTGGGTTCTGGGCTGTTGACAACCAGAATCTACCTCAACGAGAGGGCTTAGACTGGGAAGAGAGCGCTACATGCTGCGCTACCAACGAGAGAAGGGCGTGTACGCTCGTTGTCTGCTCACTGCACTCTCTCGTCAGGAATTGATCGGTTGTAGCCAAATGGGGAACGCTCCGCTCTATCGCCCACGAAACGATCGCACCGCACTCGTCGCGCGCGGCATATCATCCTCCAATTGGGGATGGTCACGTTTGGAACGTGGAAGGTTCTGCGGTGGAATTATTTTCCCGCACGCGCTCATCTAAATAGAATGTATGTCGTTTGGTGCGATCCCTGCCATCGTGCTGCCCATTCGACGCGGTTTGCGAGCTGGACAACTCGTCCATTTGATTGAGCATCTAGATGATAGAAGCCCAATCGATAACGGCACACTGATAGGCAGAATACAAGCAGGTCCACAATGAGGCGCCCAATAGTAGCGGCTCATCGATCGAGCTGGATGGGCAGAGGGTTGTCCAAACACTGGTCGAGTTGAACAGCTCGCAAACCGCGTCGAATGGGCGGCGCGATGGGAGAGATCGTGCCAAACGACCGCTTCCCATTCGAGTACAATATAGGGGGTGCGCTTCGTTGCGCGCGTCCATCGAAACTAGGTCACGCCACAGCCGTCGCATGCGGCGGCTCAGCCCGCGATACTTGACAGACGTCGCAGTTGTCAGTGGGGCATACGATTTGCACTTAGCCCACGGCAGTCAGCCAAAGAGGAGATAACACGGACAAATGCAAATCATGCGCTCCACTGACACTTGATGGTACTGTAATGTAATTGCGAAACCTCAGTGGGGTGCGCCGCGCGCGAAGTGGGCGGAGTGACCTACTTTCGACGGACGCGCGCAACGGACGTTCTCCCAATATAGGTTGTACGAGTGCTGCAGCGTTCTGGCACGTTCTGATTCGGGAATTTTCTACCACTCATGAGTAACTACTTTATTTTCTGCTATTTTTTCGAATGCGCTCACTTTTCGACCTCCATTCAGAATCGAAGTGGCGTTTGAATGCGTGCGTGGCCTAAACAATGAATTGGGGTGGCCAGCTGATGGATAGGTCAGTGCTTTTATTCTCCCAGTCGAGTCTGGTACCAACTAAACGAGCCTGGATGGATGGAAGGTTGAGTACCGATCCGAATTCGATCTTCAGGTCAAGCATGTGTGATAGTGCGTCTCTTGCTACTACACCGCGTCCGTCCTAACTAGAAAATGAATTTCTAGTTTGAAATACTAAAAATAAATTCAAGCCGTTTATTCTACTTTACTGGCACATCCAATAGCTACTAACCTCCATCTGCTTGGGCCAAGGCTCAGCTTACTACTGAATATTGAATGGCTGAAGGACTCGATTACCGCATGAGAAGTGGGTGTTTAACGCGAATTATTACCAGAATGCGGGTACCAATTGCTTGGACCTGGTGAGCTGCACGAAAACGAAAACGAGCAGCAAAACCTCAGTAGCAGAGCAAAGGCTGCGCTCTGTGTTCGGTGGAGATATCCTAGAATATCCATTGAAAGCCACACCGTGAAGATAGTGCAGTCTCTGCCAAAATGGCTTGCCACTACTTTGATCCTGTAGGAAGCAAAGTCATGTACAAGCCGGCTAAAGTGCATTTCCTACCAGGCAAATTTTTACCTTCACACCTCATTCACCCTCTTCTTTGTACATAAATCCCTTAGAAAAATTTGCCCAAGTGATTTCAGAACAACTTGCATGAAAAAAAAACTTCCACAACACGTACCCATCTCAAGATCGAAGTGGGAAAGTTTTTTATGAGTGAACAAGTGGACTCCTATGAACATAAAATTATTATTTACCAACAAATGGCAAAATACACTCAACAACGACGTCCCATATGTATATGCCATAACTACTTTCTGTTTAAAAGAAATAATTTGGGGAAAAAATGAAAAATATGCTGTGAGAATGTTTACAGCCTACGTACAGTGATAAGTCATGGATTATTTTTTTGCGCTGCTGACCTAGTATTTCAACTGTTTTTGCTTGGCTGTACTGGTAGATAAGAGCTACTGATCAGCAGTCGCCATCTTCGCAGAAAAACCATGCTGTCGCGTGCGTTTATGGCAACTCCTGACCCCCAGCAATCCAGTGACTCCTTAGCGGATACATTCAAAAAAAATAGTCTTTCTGTGCAAAATCGCCTTCGTAAATACATTTTAAAGGAGTTGATTAAAAAGGGAACTATCGTAGAACCGGGTTATACTTCGGTGTTAAAGTTACAAGGGCTGGGCCTGATTACAATTAACTGCTGTAGTCCACCAAGCTGCAATAGTCCCCGATCCTCAAATCACTTTAAACAACTGAAGGTCATTCAAACACTGAAGGAGGTCGTACTAGCTGTTACGGTAGGTAAAGCCGGTTATTGCTTTTTGAAGATGACAAATACCCTAAATCACCTAACCAATCAAGAAAGAACTCAACAAAAACTGCAAACTTTATTTTTTAGAATATTAAAACGAATCCATCAACATAGACAATCATATAATAGATACCCGTACTACAGTACAACTGAAGTAACTTCACATAATGTTACCGCCATATTATTAGTTATTAAATCAGTACTGTAAATGATGATATGCCATGCACATGAATTATCTTAAGGAACCGGTCAGTAAAACGTAAAACATTGTACTTAGAAATCAAGGCTTCTACAATTATAACCTAAACGACCAGCTGAGATGATCTCTTCAAGCACAATCACTGAAAATGACCACTCAACTGCTCACATTGCCGCGGTCCTAAGTACCGCAGTTCCAAACGCGAGCATCCAAAACTTACTTGAGCTTTGAAGAGTGCGAACAAAACTGATGAAAATAAAAACATAAACATAAAATGTATGTACAAATAGTAAAATCTGAAACATTGAAGGCTGCGATACTCGATATGATGCGTAAGTGCAAAAGTAGGCAACTTCGTTATTGATTAAAACTTTTGGAAGTAAACTCTATTGAGAATGAAATACCTACTAACCCATTCAGCACCTTGAAATATGAATGTTAATGACTGGGCAGTAACAAAACCGGTGAGCCCAAGATTAGTGCGTAACAGTGTAGCCCATGATTAAAAGACGGACAAAACTGTGAGAACTCTTCAGGCTCACAGAGCAAGGGACAAACTGGACAATAGTTTTAACCCCTACGGGGTTACTTCACTGTTATTTTTACAATTTAAACTAGAAATGGATTAGCTGCAACAGGACTTTTGGTCAGCTCAGCTGCCATATGAAAGAACAAAATGCTTTTACATCACACATAAGGCACCGGTACACAAGCGCGTCCTGAATATCTGATGCGCAACTGAGTAGCTTCAATTTCTATTTACATTATTATGAATTAAATGAGCGATACAGCTTGGATGTTGTGCTTTCGTCAACAAGGGATGTCGTAATAATTCGCTTGCTGTGGCTCTTTGAGAAGGATCTTTTACGAGGCATCGACTAAGCATATGAGCCAGCTCCGCAGATACCTTAAAATAGGGAATTGAGCGCAATCACTAAATAAGCCGAAAGGACTACAATGTAAGGACAAGAGATGTAAAAGGAACATACATTGGCAGTCGGATTGAACTTTGGAGCAGGTTCGTCACGGATCATTTTCATCGCCTAAAATTCTACCTGTAGTGTTGGGGACATAAGTAAACATAGCAATGGCCAAAGTGTATCATCTGCCCAAAACTTAGGCCGTGAAAAACTAAAATTTTCCGTTTTTCAATCGGAATGTCAAGCAGACAGAATATAGATGCTTAACCAAAACTGTTACCTGAAACGGCTGCTCATTGAAGAGCGGTGGTTCACCNATATCTGCACCAGTGTCATATGGTTGCCGAGCAATCACCTGTTTAAACAAATGGATTTCGCAGATCGCTTTATAAGGTTTTTCATCACTGCACTTTCAATCAGATGTTTTGATCAGAGACTAACAAGAACCAAAACCAAATCAGAAAACAAAACAAAGGAAAACCCTGAACAAGGCGCATGTATGATTCAGTAAAAAAAAAAGTATGAAAAAGCTTCGCGTCAAATGACTTCTGAATAAAATTCTTTGTGATAAGTATACTGCCACCTTTTCTTCCAAAATCAACGTAATGTTCATTTTCAGCGACAACTAAAACTCACTTCGGCAGCTGTCCAATATGGAGTCCCTACCAAGGACCTGCGGCGCGGAAACTCTTCAGAAAGTTGACCACAGAAACCAAAATCCGAAATCTACAAAGAAAACGAAATATCATAGAATATCGATAACGAGGTGAAGCCAATGCACGAACGCAAATACAATCGCTTTAGATCTCACCTTAACAGTTCCATCGGCTTTGAGAAGAATCGAATCACTTTTGATGTCTCTGAAAGAAAGAATTACCAAAATCGAAAAAGGCATCAATGTCACGATGTTTTCCACAGAGTGGATAATTCCTTATCTTACCTATGAATAACGCGGCGTGAGTGAAGAAACTCGAGTGCTCTCAAAACTTGCAATGCAACGGTAGCAATTTGGGGTTCCGTCATCCTAAAACAATCAAGAATACCTTCAATCACTGCTCTTTGTCTTGGATAGCTCCCCAAAAAAATCATACAGCCCATACCTAGTCTGTGTGACGATGTCAGTTAACGAGCCTCCTTCCATATATTCCATAACTACCCATAATTCGTCCCCAACAATATGTGATGAAAACATTCGAACAATGTTCGCGTGTTGATAATCTCGCATAATTGAAACCTATCACAAAAATCATTTGATTTGAGCAAACAAATAAGAAACGACAATTTTCCACCTCATTGAAAAGTAGCTCTCGTCTTTGTTGTTTTCTTAGATTCATCCGTTTTACGGCAACTATTTGTTTAGATGACACCTGCAAAAACTGCTTAACTTCGTAATTCAACCCTAATATCCAAAAACGACTATGAAGCGCACCTTGTAAGCCGCCAGTACAGTACCCGTAGACCCCTCGCCAACCACTTTAAAATCGGCAAGATCTGCACGAGGATCACTTCGGTCGACGACACTTGATAATGCAGCTCGGAACTGGAAATGCAGGCTATAGCAGGAAAAAGTTCAACACTACGTGGCAAAAGCACCTCTTCGTAGCCAACTCCATCGTCAGCAGTTTTCTGGGGAGATACAATAGATGGAGGAACAGTCGAACTTGGTGATATCTGTAATATTACGTGTTTCTCTGGCTATTACAGCTGTAACAACAGCCTCAACCATTTCTATGTTTTTGAATCAACTGTGTAACATCTACCGTTCTTGTTTCTGGGAACATATTACAACGTACCACTCCTGAATGTGCATTGTAAGCACCACCATTCTGCTGCCATGAGCCTACTTCTCTCGTTCTGTCATATTGCGATGGTGTAATATTCTCGGTAAGTACTGGAGACATTATTCGAGCCGTACTTTGCTGACTATATGCTACGCTGTTCTGAAAAGTATCACTCAGTAGTCATATTAATATTTCAATGCACAAACTACTCACTTTATCGGTTCCGAATGTTGTAACTGTAGGAGGCCTTAGTGGGAGCGGAGCGTAGTTGGGATCACTGAAAGGATAGCCACGTGCTTTCAGCGATGGTTGCACGGATGGTGGTCGCATCGATGCTGCAGATGTGCTGAAATTTTTGCAAATCTAATTGTAAGTAGTGAATTGTTGCAATTTCCCTCAATAAACTTCATCTATCTTTAGTCTTTATTGGATAGGGAGTTACTTTCAGATCAGTAACGAAACCTCAGCAGGTAAGCAGTGTTTACATCATAACGACTACCTCGAAAAAGTGAAATCAATCGCAGAGAGGTAAAAAGTTCTCGCAGTACTCTCAGAAAGAACCCAATGTGTAAAAGTCTCAAACACTTCACATTCATTCAGTCACTGTTCACTTTACGAGTACTCGATAAAACTGAATGGTTTTTTTTTTAAACTTTTCCAACTTTAAGAGCTCGTCTTCATAAAACGACCCAACACTCCATCATTACTTCAACGCTTTCTCCTCTTGGACAATTGATCGAACTTGAGACCCTTTATTCTCAATGACCTCTCTACAAACTGGATCAAAAAGGCGTGGAACGGTAGAAAAGCTACTACAGTGAAGAATACATGACTACGTCATTAATTCCACCAGTTTACTTGAAAATCTGATCATAAAACACATCTCGATGAAAACACATTTAGAGAATTCCTACCCTGGATTAACATTCGAAGGTGGTACGTTGCTCGTTTTGAGGCTTGATTTCTTCGGAGACACACGTAGACTATTACTGCGGGCCACCGTTACATGTTGCGGTATGGGAGTGTTCATTCTGTAACAAGAATTTCATCAAATGGACGACGAGTCTGTGACAGATAAAGAAAAGGAGTGGACGTCCAGCAGATGTTGTAATGGGGGCATACACACATGGCGAATCCAATAACGAGTGCAATTATGATTATATGATATTACAGCTGGTGCTTAGCACAGACGACGAGTTTATCTCCTTATCGTTGCTTTTACGATCATACAAACTTAAAGCCAACTCGCTCACAACGATTCGCTTTGATTAGAGAGAAGTAGGAGAAATTCTATTGCATTGAGACGAAAAAGTGGTGCATGCACTTCATCCGAAATGGAAACCGTATGAAAAGTAAATAAAAAACCGCCCTCTCCTAATGAAGTCAACAGAATCAGTTAACCGGAATATGGCCAATGTCGCCAAAAGCAAACAAGAGAGAAATAGCTAGATGAATCAAACACTACTACTTTCCTATAACCCCTAAGCTAACAAGAACTTATACTGTTAAGCAAAATGGTTAAGTTACCGTTAAAGGTGATGACAACAGCGTGGCGTATACGCATGAGTCGGTCTTTTGAACAATACGAGCCACAAAAGGCTCACGCTAATGCGATCTCCTTCTTTTTGAACAAACTATAAGGTCTTTTCTACCAAGTCTTTCTACTTGCCGATATACCCCGACAGCCCATTCGTTCCTTATTCCGCCCAAAGTTTACCAGTATTCTTCGCAGAATATTTTTTAAGCATCGCCTACTATCTTTTTGTAATAAAGCTGATGGCGGTCTTACAAAATCACGACTCAAATAATTCCCGTTGAAAAAATCTAACTTCTTCAGAACTGTTATGACTACACTTTTCTCTAGTATAAAAGACAGTCATCACGAAAATACTTTGAAACACGGCCACTTCGAGCATTTCCTTATCAAACAAGCAATCATCAAAAGTATGACTAGAACGAAAGGTGGCAGAAATAAGTACCAAAATATGCATTACGGCTAAATATTAATGCCATTAGTTCAAGAACAAAGGCGGAGTAAAAGGGGAGACCAAAAAAGCATCACAAGCCTAAAATAAGCCAGTGAAAATCTAAAAACCATCGGAACAGGATAAAAAAGAGAAAGCAGAACAAGGGCTCAAATTTTTCTCTCTACCTTGATCCAGGCCCTCGTATGACAGTCTTTAGCTCAGCAATATCCACAGGAGTGATACAAGATGGATCTACGATTGGTTTCGGTCGCCCGTTAAGCGTTCGAGGAGGTCCAAGAAGCGCTTGCCATTGCTAAAAAACAGTAATCAGTTTACATATGAATAGAAATGATCACAGAGAACTATTACAGCATCCACTTCTGAAACAGTTCGGTCTGCGAAGTAAGCAGATCGCTAATTCAATTGGTATTCAGCAAGGCCATCAAAACTACAATAAAAATTATACAGATCTAGCTATAATAATGGTGTCAACGATGATGATAGTGTAATAATCGAGCAACTACTTCTTTTCTTGAATAGCATAAGGCGTCGTAACATGTCAAATGTGAGCTGCGTAGGGTGATAAAACTGTCGAACTCCAACGCGAAGAACAATCGAATGGGCCCATATGGAATCTAACACAGTCACGCGAATAGAGGCACTTCAACAACACTCGACGCAAACCTTGAAGATGGCAATCCATTCATTTTCTTACCCTACTTTTGGTTGATTTCTAGGTGACCCTATTTCTTTGGTGATCGTCAAGATTACCCTACCGTTTCGAGGTTATTAAAGCAAAAACAGTGACAAGCGAATAATATAACGTGCTTACATTCAAAACAGTGTTATATGCATGAATAGTAAGCGCTCGAGGTATGAATATCAATTAGTTATTGAATTAACAAGTATGAGGGCCTACTAATTGTAGGTGCCAAGGAAATGTGAACCGAAAGGAATGCTAGTTGAGCAGAATTTCCTGATAGTAGAGTAATAACAGCTAGTAGTGAAAAACACTTCATCACTCAACAATCTACTCTTGAAGGCTGTAAGCCCTGCACTGCCCACGTTTCAAGACAAAACAACAGAACTCAAAACTGAAAGGGTAAGAGTTCAGTGTGCTGCCATCTAAAAGAAGCCCAATAGCGAACTTTAGCTTCACAGGTAATCCTATTGGTCACTGTACTAATGTGCCTCGGAACTCCATACTACTTTTTTTGAATCAAGTTCATATCAGCACTCTAAGCGGTACTTTCGACTCGCTTTCTAGCAAGGCATAAGACAGTGAGCGAGAAGCACTGAAAATGTGTTGAAGGAGGAATACTAAACATGGATTAGCGGAGAAAGCATGAGATTCTTAACGGTGAATCAACCGTTACTCAGCAAGCGCAGAGCAAGCTATCACTTCAGCATGATCTCTCTCTTTTCTGGTCCACATATTTCTCATAACTCCCTGATGACCGCAAAACCAGTCAAAACATTCGCATTCCATCTATGGTGGAAGATTGGAACGCTGTCCACTGACGAGCTAATTGGAGCTGAACTTAAAATCATTCTGCCGTCTCAATCATTTCAGGCACGACAACCGTAGCCAGAGAACGTAGCGATATTTACGAAATGACCTCATATTTGTTCGCACTCCAAGCGACGCGTGTGTAACCCAAGACTCGAGAGACAGAAAAAAATATCGGACAATTGAGAAGGGTGATCTGTTAAAAAGATGGGTTGCACCTGTCACGAAATCTGACT
Organism: Haemonchus placei; assembly: GCA_900617895.1. Lineage (NCBI taxonomy): Eukaryota > Metazoa > Nematoda > Chromadorea > Rhabditida > Trichostrongylidae > Haemonchus > Haemonchus placei. Next base: position 57,517 of record UZAF01016575.1, read on the forward strand.
CTGATCTAACTCGTATCACGATGACGATAAGGAGAAAAAATTAAAAAAATAATACAGGTTCTCACACCCCCCCCCCCAACATAACTATTAAAAGAAGAAATAAAAGCCAATATTGATGAAAAATACATACATCAATAACACATAAAATTTCACATGAATAACAGCGGTTTCCTATAACAAGATACCCACAATCAGTTTGACCAAGTAGCCGAAAGTCACAAAAAAGTGTCTTGCCTACTTCAACTCATGTCATTCTACCATTATATGGTCTCTTTAAACCAATTTCGACCAAAAAAACTTCATCAAAAAAGAAAAAAAACAACCAAAAAAGAACTTTTTTCTGTTCACCCTAATATCAAGATGAATGCGCAAATACGCACATAAATATTCAAAACAAAAATAAATGCATACCTTCGGTAATCCTGTATACATCCCAGTCCTGGCATCATATCCAGCATGAATACGGTGTTCGAAATTCGTTGGTGTCGATATTTCTGATTTTCTTAGCTTCCTTCGCATAGAGAATGTGCGATTCATGGCCAATGTAGACTGCTATCGACAACGAAGACGCATGAAAACTAGTCTCTGGAAATGGCTTTCAATCAATTGTTGAAACTGACAACTTCCAGACATACACGTTTGCAACGAGAGAAATAATACTATCCATTATCTGATGTATCGAAATAATTCTGGCTTAAATTAATGAAACCAGACATTCTCGAAAAACATCTTCAATGACTTGCATTGAATCCCTCCATAACACTTTCAAATGAGGGCTCAGAACCAGAGAAAAAGTAATATAGAAACTTATGAACGGAAAAACATTCAACATTAAGCATGACCTAATTAACTCATCACTAATGCACCAAAAAAGCACCACAGAATAAGGAGCTTAAATAAAACACTAATAAAAACACCCCATCTATAAATCTGCGTGAAATGCAACAAAAAGAAAAAAATGAGTTGAACAAGGGAAAAGTTTGAAGGATTTTAACTACAATTATAGTGATCAAGTTTGACTTGCACCCAGAAAACTATGAAGATTCTCTTCACTACATTTCCCTAACCAACTTCATTTGGGATCGAGGATCCAAAAACTGCACAAACCCCACATTAAACCTATTTTTGACCTGTTCTCTAATCACATTATTTATCACTTCCTACTCGATGCCAAATAAATAAAGACCAGAACACATAAAAATTATGATCCGCTGTACTTCTTCACCCTCCCAACGGTAATGAATATCAAAACCGGAAGGCAAAACACGACTATGTTAAGGATTGACTACTCAAATGCGCAGCAAATCGAGTTGAATAACATTCCCTTGTTTTCGAATAATGTTTAACGACTGAACTAACGCAGTATTTCAAGAAACAGCTATGGATAAAACTTGTGGAGAGCTTGTGATCAATAAGTGTTCCGATATCAATCTTTTTCAACACTTTTCACTTTTTATAGTGCAAAACAAAGTACAAACGTGTTTAGGACAAATATAACAAATGACTCACAACTCACAATCAGTTGTACTTATTTGTTTACTAAATGTGTTCAAAACGTGCTGCACAAACAAATTGATAGCGCCAACGCATGCATGACATGATATCAAAGTTGCCCTCTTGATATATCAGCTGCAAAAAAATGAGTGGGACATATGAGATAAACGATTTATAGTGTTGCGAAAAACAAGAAAGTTTCTAAGAATGTTCCCGCTCAATATCAAGGGATCCCAGTTGGGATTCCTCTTCAATAAACACCCTTGAAGTCTATGAAAATTCAATTACATTTATTGATTCCACAAAGAGATTTGTGCTCTCATTGATTAACAGCAGCTAATAAAAGAAAGTAAATAAAATAAGTAGAAAAATAAAATGAGTAAAAGGAGAAATACGGTGGAGCTGAGGGCGATTTATGAAGAGAGCTCGTTATAAAGGCTCTTAAATGTTTAGTGAGGCCTTGGAAAAAGAAAAGGGAAGCTGCAAAAAAAAANAAAAAAAAACTACACAATAAAAGTTATCATTAAAATTTTAGAAAATTATAACACTTTGATTTAAGGCCTTCCTCAATATAATAAGGGTTCAGCTGACTGGTCCTCTTATGCTGACTGGCCCTCTTATGCACTAAATACCCATTTTAAAATCGAAACTGCAACTGGATTGTGCGGAACCATTACAGAAAGAAACCCTCGAGTTTTTAGGGACCAGCAAATGAATTATTTCGCGTTATCTCAAAGGTCTATTAAGTGTTATCTAATAATTTCTGGCCATAAAACGCCGCTGTAAATTTGACGTCAGCCACTGAAGTCAAAAGGCCCAAGAGGATGGCCTCTCTGAAATGAAAGGTTGAATAGGGCCCCAACCCTCTATTCAGACCTTCCAACTGCTTTTTTTCACATCTTTCGATGGAATTCACTGCCAAAAATTATTCCGACTTGTAGAATTCACTAAAGCATACTTGATTCAGCTGGAATCAGTTTGAAATAAAGTTGAAGGAAAGAGGAACCAAATTAATTACAAATTCAAACTCAAGAAATCAATAATACATTAATGGTAGTCATAAACAATGATGTAGGCGTGTTTGAAGTGAGGATTTGAGGTCCGATCGAGGTCGCAAACGGCCGGTCGAACGACCGTGGTCAGACGTGGGCTGCCGGCTCGCGATATCGATCGATTTCGAGTGCATTAGAGATTGAACGTTCATTAGGAGGGAGCGGCGGTGGCGGGTCGCATCGAGTTCCCGTGGGGTTTAAGACCTCATAATCGCGGCTGTCAATCAGGCAAATACTTTCCTGAGAGCGAAATACATTAGAAATCAGGAGGAGAAAAGAGGTACAGAAACTTTTTTCCTTCTATTCCTACTGACTTACTAATATTTCCAGTGTACGGCTTAAAAACCTTCCCCTTACACTTCTGACACTTTTGACGCCCCGTTCTCATTTTACACCCTGTCACAACGAATATGAAATGGATAACAACAAGATCCTTTCGCCCGATTCACCCCTGGGGTTTATGATTCCAAAAGAAAACGGCATTGGGTAGGTCAGTGTACTGAAATAGGTATATCTGAAAAGTATTCGAGCCATGCTGGGCCGAAAAAATGCAGAAACTTTGGAGCTATCGGGAACCTTCACTAGCAGCAACTCTAATTTTTGCAGTTTTCCACGTTTTGACTCTTTCAGAACAAGTTTTTTCCTAGGATTGAAAACATTTTCGGAGTTGCACGTATCGGAACCAGAAAGAAGCTTTGACAAACAACTATGTAAATAAATCAAGGGACAGAAAACAGTAAATAAAACAAGAGGGATAGGGAAATGACTATTTTTTTTTCCAAAATCTCACATTCTCAAGCACCCTACACATATTTTGCCACATTAGTAAGAATTCTGAACGTCACCATTTCCTTTTCGAAATCTTGAAGACATTTGGAAACGTACTATGAAGAAAGGATGAATGGAATGTGTAGCTGACTTTGGTAATTTCAGTCACGCGCAAACAGCGGAATCATTTAGAAGGATAATGATTGAGAATTTATAAATGTGGAGACAAATTGTGAACCTTAACTTTAATGTTGCATAAACAATTCGCGACGCAATTTTAGGCCCTTCTCCGTGAAAAAGTTTCTGATTTGTATATATTTTGGTCCTCCTGCTCCTGTTTAACCGGCAGCTTTTGAAATGAATGCCACATGCTCATGTCCCTCTCTATTAGTCGATACACATCGCTATCTCCCACTCTCGTACCTACGATACTATGTCGTCAAGTACAGCAGTGAATAAATCGATACTAAATCCAATTTATTGTCATAACGCCCTGCTCTCAACCTCAAAAACGAGTATCTTATGAGGCACTGGAGTCGGCCCAAGAAATCGAGTGAATGCACATGGAAACTATGGGAATGTGTGGGCACCCAAACTCACAACCCATTCTCGTGTTCCTCGGTCTTGCTGCTCCCTTGGAGCGTTCAAAAATTGCGTATGACACCCATGTTTCAGGGGCCATCGCGGGCAATTGGGAAAAGTTTTCAACCAGCAATAAACGCACCTCGGCAGAGCCTCATTGGTCACGTTATCGCCTCTGCGCAAAGCTAATGAAAACGGGTGGCCTCGCCACGCCAACCAACACCGCGTCGTACTATTCGCTGCTTTACGAGAGGCGTATAGCACGGAATAAACGAATATCTCACGATGTTTTGTAAAAAGTTCATTTTGCAAAACCTTTGGCGACACACCTATGATATGAACACTTAGTCATACAACCTAACTAACTTATTTTTCAGCAACCGTAATTTGAACGAATATGGGTACATCCCTCATGAATCTTCCTTCTTTTAACTGCTCTACTCTATGAAAGTTGACAGTTGAATACTTCACATTCACACTAGAACGCTTTTTGACTGAAAACACCTGAGTTTAAGGGGAATGAGGTAATTTTTGGGCCTTGGGATATTGAGGATATTGACTAGCCTTATTTTGTTGAGCAACGGAGCTCAAAAACACTAAATACCAGAAAAGAATTAAGCTATATTATTACTAGGACCTTTTATTAATATTCGGGTATTATTACTTTTCTTTTTAGATCGCTCAAAAGAGTGAGTCGCTGACCACGCTCACTATGACTGTTGTATTAGCGAAGTTGAGACGATCGCTTCCCGAAGCGACCAGAAAGCTCTCATTTCACCTTCGCTAATGGGCCTAGTCAGATCGGGCTTCTGCTGAATAGTGAAGATACCGATCACTTTTATCCAAACGAGCCATGCCACTTAACCAACTACTCCAACCTCACTTTTCTTTTTGTTTTTTTTTTGACCGCTCAGAAGAGCGAGTCGCTGACCTAACCTTGCGGTCCGGTCACGGTCCTCAACGCGTTTCCGCGTTCTTCCCGCTCGCGACTCGTCCGTCTCCCGTTCATCGCGGT
>UZAF01016576.1:29467-42043 GCA_900617895.1 Haemonchus placei
CCAAAGTTAGAAATATGAAAGGTTTACAAATGGAAGTTCTTGGCTGCGATCACGAATATTTTATAAAAAACAAAGTAAAATTCAAAAGGATCAAAAAAAGCGAAAAACGAGAAACAAGTATAAGAGGACGAATCTTGCCTAATGAAAAGGTCGTGGAAGAGAAGAACTTGTAGACGATGTTATGTAGAAGATCATCGATATGTTGAGCATCACCTTCACGTCGTACCTCACTGCATTCCTAGAAACTATTCCCAATCATAATAAGCACGATGAGTCTGGAAGAAACTATACAACTATGGGATGGAAAACACAAAATATAAGTAAGAAAGTAAATTATTCTCGAGGCAATGGCTGTCTATATTTATACGATTTCAAGCAAAAAACAATGCACAGAGATATTGCAATACTCACTATTCCTGCACTCAGGTCGGCATTCACAAACTTGTTAATCAGAAAGGAAGAAGAACAAGTGGGTCGAATAGGAAGGTAATATTCCACCGGGCTGAAAAAAAAGAACCGCGCATACACGTTCGAAAACAGCCCTGGTAGAAAATAGCCACCTTTTCGAGTCAGAACGACGTGCCCCAAACCCGCCTTCTTTCTTTCGATCGATGTCATCATAAGAGGTCTGAAAGTAAAGAAATACTGAGCAACTGCTTATGAATTAGTCGTATGCCGATATATTGACGCCTATAGAACCTGTGACATTCAAAACATGTAAGAAATAACATGAAGCTATATATCAAACCTCGTCCTCGCTCTCAGAACCAATGAGCTGTCGACAAGCATTCATGAAATCCATTTTGCTGACTGTTCGTCGATTTCGTGAAGTATTGCCCGAGTAGTTCTTGAACACCAAATTCTGACGCTGAAAACTTGAAGAATTACCCGAGTACTTTCTAAATATCTTTGAAGGAAACTAGGAAAATATGAGAAGTTACGTAACGCTTTTATTACCGATGGCTGGGTGGTGTCTTCTCGACGCGATCTCCCCATAAAGAAGTCATCATCACGTGCCATCGCTTGCGTATCCCTCCTGCTTTGATAACTCTATAAGCAAAGCATGTAAACATTAGAAAGAACTAGATTTTTAAAAGATGTATAAGGAAAAGTCACCAGTTCTTTTCAAAAAACTCGCCCTAATGAAAAGCTCTTTTTACCTCGCTCTTAATTCTCTAAACACAAGGAATACACGTTACAAAAAGTGCAGAAAGAGTACCTTTATTTTTAGAAATTCGAGGCAATAGCACTATCTATCATGTTAGAATACGTGTAAAGCCAGTCTTGGTAAAAATATATGTATACTGCTGGTGCCAAAGAATTTACCTTGAATTGTCATTGCGAGAAAAGCCTAATTTATTAAAAGATCAGCTCACTCTAGATGAAGAAATTTTTTCAAGAATGTTCGAAATGAGGGAGACAATGTTGCTGCATAGACCGGATCTCATAATTCACTTAAGTGTTGAATACATCTAATACAGCAGGGCAAAAAACCCAAGAACATTCGTGTTTTGAGTATACAGGATTCTAGGAACAAGCAATGCTAATAACGTTTTGATTGCAGTGTTCGAGTAAACGTGACTAACCACCAGGAAAGAGAAAGAAAAACAATTAAGCTTGTCAACTCTACTGAAACACTGCTGTTATATGGACTGAAAAATCATACCATAAAGAGGTGTCTCCTTCTGAACAAGGCGCTTCCCAGTAAGCACTCGCATTACTACAGAACAACATTCTTAATGCAATCCAAAACATCGCTAACCTCCTCTTCGTAACGGTAATCGGATCGCCGTTCGTAGAAGTTTCCTGTCGAACGCGATGTAGGCGGTTCAGGATTTCTCGGCACTTTACTCCTCGACCTCTTGAAACAGTGGAAATGATAAAATGAAAAAGCTGGGAAGCTACAAGCTGAGAATAGCTTACGGTGGCGGAAGTTTCTTTACGCCGGACATTACGGGGAGCAGAAACATTTCTTGAAGCGTTGGCAGCTTTCTGTCTCTGTCGCTCCGCCAGTGCATCCCATTCCGAATCACTAGCCTCCCGATATTGCGGAAGCCTACATTCCTCCTCATTAAAAAGGCCAATTGCATCCTCAGAAGATGGTGGACGAGATGGAAAACCAGCTCCAAAAAGCGCACCTCCTGCGAAAGTTTTGCTTCTATTGCACTTTGATGTGGACTCGTGCACTGGCGGAGGGACACTTGCGGAATGATCTTCGCGATCGCTCCTCGTTTCTAGCCCCTTTGGAATGAGCGATTGGGAATTTTCATTAACATGCACCTTTTCGAGAAGCACTTTCACAGTAGCTACTTTGTCAGGAGTATTGCTGCTTGTCCTACATTCTGCCCACTCCTCCCCAGAATCTTCCTCTGTTTCAGGCATTGTATTTGGAGTGCTCGATTCGCTAGAACTAAAACGAAGGATGGGCTGCTGATTCTGTGCATCGCTATTAAGCGGATCCTTGGATGAGGTTGTCATTTCTTAAAAACATTCAAAAAATAGGATACACTTGAATTGAGCCTTCAGGTGTTCGTCCAGCGACTTGGCAATTGGTCGCTCCCGATACCTGAAAGAATACGCTCAATGTTAGAGAGCTCGACCCGAACGCAGTTTCCTGACGAAGCTATAAAACTCAAACCAGGTGAAATCGCACCTGAATCAAGCTAACTGATCCAGAACAGTGCTTTTATCCTCCCAAACGAATCAGATTTTAATTCTCGAGCCACAACGAGAAAGGAAGCTTTCCTAATTTACGCAGGGGCTCGATCGAACGAGCAGGCAAGAGTGAAGCAGAAGACCCAGTGCACTGACAACGAACAGTGTTTCAGACTCATTTCTCTCTAGCAATCAATACTCTATTCTTCCAAGAATGGATCGCCACGAAACAAACGAAACATCAGATGCATCAAGCATTTAATTCAGTTTCCCACAAAAAGGATGCAGAGCTTTATTGTGACAAACAACAGAAAGTTAATTACATAATCAAAGTAACAACAGCAAGCAACACACACAGATCAAGTATGGACAAGTATTTCTTCACGATTCTGCATCACCGTCAACACCTCCAACGTACAAAACATTGTTGCACCTGTAATGGTATTTATAAAATTAGTTCAATTAAGTGAAAGAAGAGGACCTAAGCCGTCCGTATTCAAACAAGCCTGACACAAACAGAAAAAATCTTGGTAAACTGTACTATGNTAAATGACTAACAACAATGGATCAGACTCTGATGGCCTTATTCTTTCTTCTTGCAAACGTGGCCCAAAAGGGACCACCGATCTCGCCTAGTTCCTAACAGTGAACAACCGACCATTTGTTAACAGCCAAGGTCGCATTCTATCGCCAGAACAAACCAGACATTCATTGCAAAAGCTATTCTCATAAGGGTGGTGAGCAGGTTTCCAGAGTCAAAACTCGTGCCATTACACTGGATGATTTCGTTTTTGAGTGCGAAAGTCAGCTGATTTCTGAGCAACATAAAGTAGAATGTACCTGATCAAGATCTCTCCTAGATTTCCAGTATTATTTCCATCAATATATTCTTCCGCGTTGGCCAGTTGTAAGTTCATATAGCCGTCAACAGCAACGAGTATTCCTGACACGGAATCGAGAGTAAATCAAAAGATTAAACAAGCAATCCATTTGAGGTCAAAAATCATTTTCGAAATCCAGCTCGAAATACTGGTTTGAACTATTACCTTTGTATTCCATTCCCCACTTCAGCTTGCATACAATAGGCTTCCCAGTGAGGCTGTTGAGGAAAGGTTTCGGATTTACAGGTTGGAGAGTCGTCATAGCTACTGCACTCATGAAAGAGTAAAATTAGACATTAGTAAAGACTCGACATCGAAAAACCAAAAGACAATACAAAAAATAAAAAAAAAAGATTCCAGACATGCTAAGAAACGAACGTCGAATTGAGTTGCGTTGAGCCCAAAGAAGAAACTTCTTATATAAAAGTTACAGACAAACAACAGTACTACTCCTAGAGATATTATTATGACTGTTCACAAAACTGTATCTAAACAACTGCCGAGAATGGAGAGATTAGGCTGCATTAACCAAAACCCTATCGGGAAGGAACCAAAGCTTTTCGAATTCTGCTGGCAAGTCCCGCTACACCTACGCATTACTGCACAGTTTCTGGGAGTACAGTAATCCAGAAAATAAAGGTAAGCAAGCAATCCTGCTAGTGATTCCGGCAAAATTAATGAGTGCTGGGGTACGATAGAGACAATGAAGGGGCCCGCATACCGAATTCACCATCTTATGTTAGACTGGAACATCAAGAGAGACTTAAGTGTTGTAAGTCGTAAGTAAGTCTTCGGACTGTTCGAATGTTTCCTGAAGTTAAGCTACTGGCAACGTTAAAGATGAAATCAGCCATGTAAGCTCGCTGGGAGGCAGTAATGATTCAGATGTGGGGGATGACAAACGGAAGTGAGATGGTAACTAAGCAGTAATGAAGAATCACTGAACCCGGAGAAATGGGAAATCATGTTCCCGGTTGACTTTAAAGGGCGCAGGAAAAGAACGGTTGTAAGGATTTACGAGTTTCGACATGTTGTTACTTGTCAGTATTCGATCACATGCCACTTCAATCAATCTTTCCGCCTGCTAGCGTTACTTCTGCTTCTGTACCTTCTATTCTCACACATGCTATCGTGTCCAACGTTGTTAAGCCTTAGTCTGCATCCCAAGGGAACTCGTCCTTTTAGAGGAGGAGAATTATGGCGAAACAGGTCCATGAGTAGGGAACTTTGTGTACTTTTATAAAATGACTTGTAAAGAGAGCCCTTTACCTTCATCCGTTTTGAATTAGGCTGAACCTCTTTTCCACCATGCAGATCTCGCCTTGTTGACACACCAAGGTCAAAATGAATAGGAACTTTTGAGTTAAGAGGAATCAGGAAAGTATGGATTCTCTTCGTGCTCTGCGTCACTGACGCTGAGGGGTAGGACGCAGAAATGAGTGCAGCGCCGGTCTTCAAAACCGGTAATGGTGCGAAGAAATGGTTTTTGCATTTTTTTTTTTGATTTTTTTCCCCAAGGGGGGAGAATCGCTGTGGGTAATTTGCTGACCAGGCTGCAAAAATGGTTATGGAAGAGAAATTGAGAACACCGCTTAGCGGGAATACTGTCCTAGTGAGAGAAGCAGGCGAAGGCTTCCCCTTCATGGTGCGCAGCTGAGCGCGATCGGGTGCGGCGGGTGCGGTGCGATTTTCGGAGATATGTACCCACACCCCGAAAGCTAGTACAGCTAGTAAGTATGTTCAATGTGTTCGATACACTACCTCAAGCCGTTTTATTCAACTTAATTTAATGTAGTCAATAGATCAGATGCTTTTTCGCATTATTTCAATATATTGTAGGATTTCTACGCTGGCTGGTTATCTGTGGATGTTCGTGGAGGTGGGACCTGTAAAAGCTTTGATAAGAAGGAAGGCGAGGAAGGAAATCGAGGTCAGATTCCATGGAACGGTACCTTAACAATAAGACTAGTCTGTAGATCCTCGTAATAACCATGTTCAACTGTTTTCTCATTGAAATGTGTATTTCTTTGCTTCGATAATTTGCTGGATTTGCTGGACTTGCCTCTGTACATAGTAGTAGTTATAAAAAGCAAAAAAATTTTAGGCTTGCGGTCCAGCCAGTCGCTAGGTGATCAAACATGATTCCATCTGGGATTAATGGAAAGTTGCGGATCCACCCTCACGTGTGTTAATTCTTTGTTAGTTGTCCCGGTGCTCAGCATGACTCGGAACTAGTTAGTTGCCTCTTAGTGGCTGCCGTTCAAGAATTCGAACCTTCAAATCACATTCTGTCAAAGGTATGGCCGTATCTCTGAGAATGGCATCCATTTGAGGATTCCCTTCTGTTCTCGTAGAGGGGCATATTAACCAAAAGAACCGATAGGCGGGAAGCTGCAGTCTGGGTTCGGGGATGAGAGGAATAGGTCCCAAAAACTGAGATCCTAAATCTGACCTACGTATTTCAACGACTTCAAGCAGGCCAGCTGTTTCCTAATGGGTTTTCTGATTCTGAATCGACAACCAAACCCTCCTCGGTCGTGAGATTCAGACGGTGACTTCCAAATCTTGTATTACAAGGGCAGAGATTCCTAATAACGAAGAGGTCATCATTAGCCGCATACCATCTGATAGACAAGGTAATAGTGTATGGTGTCATGCTGTTATGCTCCTTTCTACTATTGTAACTACGAACTTGGCTTCACGATAAACTGGCTTCGGATCCTTTTCCTTCAAAGCACTAAGGCCTCTTTCACACCATGGTCTCGTCTCTGGTGGAAGCGGCAAATCCTTCTGCTCCGTTGGTCCAACAGCGGCCTAAACGTTCAATAAGGAGAAGAGTTAAATCAAGATGGAGAATAACGCAAAATAGAATTAGAGTACTGTTTTTGAGCATTTGAACAAGCCTAGGATCCCGTCTTATAGTAGAACTTCGGTTCGGCAGATGGTATCTGAGATATTAGCTTCCACTTTCTACTAAACTAGTCTTATTTAGAATTTTTGATCTTTGATGGCGGTGTTCAGACTGGGTGCACATCGGTGATCGGTGGCGTCTAGGGTGTACTCCCTTGGTTAGGCTGTCGTGCAGTTTGGTGTGGCTCGACAAACCAACCAATGAGTATCGGCATTGGAGTTTGATGATCAAGAGATCCCACACCATCTTCTGGCTGGCTCCGCTTCGAGCTAGTTTCATACGCTTTCTATACAGAAAGGAACGGAAAGGAGATTTTCGGAAAAACTCATTTGCCAGAGAATTTCTTCGAAGTATTCACGGAATAGATGAAAATGGAAATTTCTTTTCTTCAAAATAACATTCTTTCTTTTGGCTACACTTACAGCGATTTTTGCTCTAAGCATATTTCGTAGCATGTCATTTCCGGGAGACTCCACCAGTAGCCGTACCTGACCATTTTTCTCCAACGATTTAACCATTGAATTGGTCATCTGTAACAATTCTTTGGAAATAACTGAACCCTTTGAAGCAATTTTTACGAGTCGAATAGCTGTTCTTTCAGTAGGGTGCACATGCCGCCTTGACGAATATTGCCTTCTCCTCATGCTCCCAGTGATTGTTTCAGAATCTGTGAGAAAAGCAAGTCACCCTGATCGTAGATATCGTGAATCTGTCTGTTAGCTCTTCCCAGCGACACTAAATGGAAGCTGAGCGCGAGAAAGAGATTGAGTGGGAGGCGGTCGTTTGACGCGATCCTTCCCATCGCTCCGCCCATTCGAGGCGGTTTGCGAGCTGGACAACTCGTCCAGGTGTTCGGGCAACCCACTGCTCATCCAGCCGATGGAAGCCCGATCGGTGAGCAACTACTATTAGACGGCTCATTGTGGACCTGCTTGTGCTCTACCTAACAGCGCGGCGTCATCGATCGGGCTTCTATCTGCTGGATGCACAGTGAGTTGCTCGATGAAATGGACGGGTTGTCCAGCTCGCAAACCGCGTTGAAAGGGCGTCGCGATGGGAAGGATCGCGCCAAACGACATACACCCGGCAGAGTGGCTATAATTCGGTTCAATGAAGTCGTCAATGGAAACAATCGACGAGCTTCCCCGAAAAGCCCCTCTAATGTTGGCATAGAGCCTTCCCCACACGCTAAGTGGTTGTTTCTCGAACCTTCCCGATATGATAACCACTCTTCTGAGTATTTCGAATGACATGGGAACAGAGCTTTCATTAATGAGACTTGGCTGCAAGAATAGCTACCATCCGGGACTACAATTTCGCTTTCCTAATTTTCGGGGAAATTGAGACTCATTGAAAGAAGCGCTCGGTGACAGTTAACGGGATACATCATTTACCTCAGTTTAACTTGGGATAAATTTGTTACGATCAGATCAACCGGCCCTGTTACCTGTGGTATTGTTGTAACTAGTTCTCCATCCACATCTACAATACACTCTCCAATGAGCAATGACATGGCAGCTATGCTATCTGGCAACAAATTGGCGACATATATCTGCAATGCTTGGGGATTTCAGGCTTCTTCTTCAATTCAGATGAATAATGCAGCTTCTTTTCTTTTTTATGAAGACATGAGCTCAATGCTAATGTGTACTGAAACTTCTTGGCTCGCTGATCGTTCCGGAGAACAAAAGAAGGTTGGGCACAATCCGCTCCCAGTTTACCTTTAAAGGCACAGTTTACGATAGAAAAGGTTACTGAGTTCTTCCTTTAGGAATACTCAGCGCCCTCCATGGAAGGTAGAAGAAACCCTCTCGCTCCCCCAATCTCGGTGCTTAGGGCATAGTTGAAGCCCTGTTGCTGTCGTAATTGGCTTTAACGCCCTTGATCGGTGCCACGTTAGACGAGTATCCGGACAATACACATTGCAACTATTCGTTCTAGTACCCATACAATCGCAATTAAATATGGGTTCGCCGAGTGATGAGGCGATGTTTTCTCCCATTCTTTTTTCTCCGTTATTCTTTTTGCTGCCGCGATTCCTTATTTAATTCCCTACTCCTAGGAGCTGAAAAAGGTGAGCTATTTTTGCTGTTACTAGGGTTTTTTGTTTACTTATGCTTATCCGCGGATGGATTTTTGCTTACCATAGTGTGTTATGCACCAGAATCCACATGCACGCAGCGAGACACATTGTATAGCTCGTCCGAACGCCCCACTCTTTTCCATTCTTCTGATCTCATTCTCGTCCAGCCCCTTTTTAAGTTTTTCGAAGCCTTTTTTTCACTTTGGAAACACCGATTCACGCAGTTTCTTCACCTTCATCGCACCATTTTCGATCTTGTCTTCCATTTTTCATCATAATCTGGATTACCCAAAATTATCGTGAACTGTGCCTTTAAGCCGGTTGCGAAACATTTGTCTTCAAGTTCCATTTTCGAACCCACCCACATTTACTGTGGGAGCAGAGTGCCCGTACTGGATTTTCGCTTCTATTCGACGCTTCTATTCCACATAATTCGTGGAGAGTCTGTGAGTAGAGCTCACTGAGAGGAAGATTCGTCACCTTTTTGTCAATGACCCGCACATCCAATCCTAAAGCCATTCCACGCATCAGATAAAGTACTGTCCACTCGTATACGAAGCCTTCAATGGGAGCATAGCCCTTTGGAAGTAACGGTTTTATTGTAGGTCGTCGTTTAAATCTGACCACACTTATTGTAAACTGAAATTGATTTTTTATGGGAATTGACATGATAATGGGTAATATTTGATAATAACAATGCATGTTATAGAATTTGCAGGAGACTTTTCATGCTTCTTTGCTTTTCAAAACATATATGGGTGTTTATCCTTATCTTTATATGTGAATGGCGTTCATATCGAGTATAGTTTCCTGTGGGCCAGAGCCGAAGTTTCGACAAATCTGCCTTTTTCAACGAGCTAGTACTACGCTCGGGACGACCGTACAAGTCATTGTGATCAGATGTGCTTGCACGCGCAGCGAGACATGTAGTATTTTGCTGGTCGACTCCACCTTCATTCTCATTTTAGCACGGAGCATGGGTGAGGGTATTTCTTCCCGAACTTCACAGCAAGCGCCAGCGGTTCTGCAACGGTTACCGTATCCTTTCACTAGTAATTTGGACCTTTCCCTTCATAGCGCGCGGGAGAAGCACCCATAACCTATCACAGTGCCGAAGCGGTACTGTAAGCAGTGATAGGTTATGGGAACTTCTGCCCTTTCTACTGTAAGCAGCTCAGTTAGGGTGGGTCTGTCATATCACCCCCCTTATCATGATTGGGGGGGAGGGGGTGGAGTTGCGGATAGCCGTCGAATAGACCGATAAACTTACGCATGAAGTCACTGAATGGTATCTTCTCAATATACGCAAGCTGATCCATTATTTCTGTTTTCAGGGCGTTGGTCGGTTCATTGTAAAAGAATGGCCCGACTGATATTGATCATGTTCAACGTAATACGACCCTGTAGTCTGGTTCTTAACTTTTTTAAGGGCAAACAGGAATAAGGTATGAGTTCTGGGAGATTTACGCGTCAAACTCGCCGCGCGCGTTACCCTAGTTTCGGCGCGGCAACCTCAGTGGAGGCTTCGTAGCAGTATTGGCGGTCAGGGCTACCAACAACGACGTTGATTATGAAAACTGGAGTCTGTTGGAAGACTTCACATTCTCCTTTCTCAACGGACAATCGTTTTCGAACGGCAATTTTGAAAAATTCGATAAAAGATATAAGAAGTGGACACACCTTTCCTCCGCTCTGATTGAGTTTTGCTAGAGTGCCCTTATTCTTGGCAGGCTCTTCAGAGAATATTTCCTTATTGATTGCATATAAAATATCTCCAGACTGAACTATTCCGAGGCAGGGACTGTCCCATTTCACGCTTACTACGGTATCCTTCTTGATGATTAGACCGAGCTAAGAAGCAACTTCTGCTTGGAGCTCTAGCTATGGCCCAAGAACGAGCAAACTTACTGCTTGGCCTTTTTGTAATTCTATAGGTAAACTCAGAAGTTCATAATAGTTTCTGCTAACTGTTTTTCCTCTTAAAGCTGCGGTTACTTTCTTTTCGACATGAAAAAGAAGTACATATGTTTCAAAATTTCTCTTTAGTAGACAATTTGAACTGATTTGCAAAACTTGCCGAAATCACTATTGGAGATTTCCCACCATCTGACTTATCTATGCTGGCCATCGTGACTATACCTATGAAGTGCCGAACGACTGCCAGAAATGTGTTTAAATAGGTCTTGGTAACAATGAATGATACTTTCTGATAGCCTTGATTCGGCCCTTACCATTCACGATACTGTGGTATGTCTCAGTGTAAGAAAGCACTCAGCTAATCAAGTCCTGCGGGATAATAGACCGTATGCACACAGAAGTTCATGAGAACCTCACCCGTACCTTGAACTAAGACTCAATTATGATTTAGAACTACACAAAATCAAAACCTGATGCAGTGGCAATTATCGCACCATCACCCACGCATGGTCCGGGAATTAACCTCGGATCGATATCCACCTAGACCGCTCAAGCCTTCCTCGCCTTCGACAATGTTTAATTGACATCAGACTCGAATGGGAGGACAAAAGTACTGGCTTGTGCATCGGCTGTCCATCGCAAATCATTGTATAAGGCACATACGCATTCAATACGCCACTAGGATTTTGGATGGAGGTTGACTGGGGGGCGTATCTCAAAGGCGGGGTTGATTAACAGTTAAGACCTGGTGTTTAACCCCATGTCGTACAAAATTAGTTGAGATTATACAAAATTATTTATACAAGGACTTATTTCTAGATTGTTGTTAGTTGTTAAATTAGTTAAGTTCATCAGTTAGAGATGGAGGAGATGACCGTAGGGATTTGACAGAACCTGGAAAGCGTATGAATATGTTGTAGTATGGGTTCTGCGATTCTGCCCACTCGAACTGGGGAACCCTATGATGAGCATTTCGCTCGACGGCATGCCCACAGCCAGTTCACAGGATATGACGACAGAGGAGTGCCTGTGGAAGGAAGTACATAAGGAAGCAGAATACGGCTCTCAACTCTGGTATTAAAAGGAGGCTTAGCACGAAAGGGTAAAATGACCCGCTAGCAGGCCTAATACCTATGAGACACCTCACACCGTTGCTATGCCTCCTACTAGATATGGAGAGGTAACGAGAAAGCACCCAACTGTCGCTCTGCCTCACATCATATTTTGGAATAAGGAAAACGTCCAACGCCATCCCAGTGAATCACGCTGACCTTCCGTTAGCTACTGGTAACTTAAGGAGAGGTTAAGTAAACGAGGCATGGCTGGCTGACTTCAACGGGGTTCCCTTTCGAGAGGTAGCGCCTCCGGGTATGAGTACATTCACCTAGAACTGAATGGACGCGGCAAATCGCGCGGCTAAATTCGTGGCGATTCAAACGGCTTTAGCGCCTATTATTGGGGTTCAAATTTGAAGTTGAGCCAATAAGTACGATCACCTGACCATACTAATGTACTCCACTTCAAGTTTGCGCCCCATTGATAGGTGCCAAAGTCGTCCCGAACGCCTCGCCGCGCCATTTGCCCCGTCCATTTGGTTTTGGATGAATGTTCCGTCCTCCAGCACCTCCAGCTAAATATTCAATCACTTTTCATACTTGGACACGACAGAAAACGCTTTATCATTTCTGTTCTAATCACTTTAGGCTCAATTCATAAACTTCTCTAGAACGATCTCCAACAACACGAAAACAGAAAGGAAGGACAAGATATGAAGGCCTACACAGATTGGAATCACCGATATTGATTTGATAGGAAAGATCTATGGATAAAGACTTCTCGTAAAAGTGCGGATAGATCGGGGGATTAAGCAATGGGAAGGGGTGGAAGAAATGGCAGAACAACGAGTGGTATTTCTACAACATCGTGAGTTTTTCCTATAAACCACCACTTCATCACAGAGAACGTTGGGTGTGTACAGTTAGGTTCGAACGCGATGTCGCACCAAATTGCGGCAGAGTAAGTCAAGCCCAGATCAGTTATTTCGGCGCTTTGCTGGGCAAATGTGCCGTTTGTTATGCGACAGTTCACACTTCTCTCTTACGATACACGACCAATAATTTAAACTAACG
>UZAF01016577.1:0-10454 GCA_900617895.1 Haemonchus placei
CCCCACCGCGCTTGGAGGGTGGCCCGCCTTTGAACGGGGCCTTTCTCTTGGCCGCTCTATTCCACAAGATATGTAAGGCAGAGCAGTATAAAACATTTAGTAAAATGTTTCTAGTTTTTTTGATAAGCTTTTTGTAGCACTGGAGAAAATAAACTTGAATTGGTTCAAGGTGAAGCGATACAAGAAAAGAAGTTCCGGGGCATATCTTCCATATGATAGGGTTTGTTTTGAGGTCAGGTCGTTGAGCTTGGGATGAAACACAGGTAAGGGAGTGGACCGTGGCATGACGGTTTTCATCCCATGTGCATAAACTGGTTTTTGTTCTCTATAGAACTATATGCTAAAGGCTTGCGAAATAAAAAAAATCTGTTGAACGTCGCTAATGCTATTCGGCAGTAATGGAACGCAATTAACGTCCTCAGGCTGGATAAGGTCACTATTTTCGACCTTTACGGAGTAATCACGCTCTCTATCGTAAAGGGTACGTCAAATCATGACAGTAAAGCTTTCTTCGTTTCAGGCAACGGAAANTCACGCTCTCTATCGTAAAGGGTACGTCAAATCATGACAGTAAAGCTTTCTTCGTTTCAGGCAACGGAAAGAGTGGAAAGAGTCGAGGAATCAGAGGGAACCTAATTTGTGCAAGTATTTAAACATTAGCGAACACAACGTGACTGCTTTGGAAGCTCTTGCGGTCCAAAAATTACAATACAGAACCTATTATAAAAGATGGTTCTCGATGTTCTTTAGGGTGCGCTCCAGCTAATCAGTAGAAGATGTAAACCGATTTGTTAGCCTTTTGTAAGATTTTGTACATACATTTTGTAAAAATGCCAAACAAATTCACGCACACGGGAGACAAAACCCTCTACCACATAGAGGAAATGTTCCCTTTGTTTCCAGGATTGTTTTGCAGATTTGGATTGTGAATTTGACATCAATGTGTATTGGAAAACACATATGTGGGTATAAATTGCATTTCGAACGGCCCATGCGATCCATTATCCTTCCCTTGTTAGGCTCCAGAATCTTGGACTCTATGTAGGCGAGGTCAACATAGAGCGTAGATCAACGCGCTTTGAAAAAGGCAGATCAGTGACGCTGCCGCTTAAGACAAATTTAGGATCAAGAATGCCGAACCTGTCATAAGATGCTGTATAGGTGTTGGACCATCGCAGTTATCGTTATGATTCGACAGTATTTCAAACCAACACTAAAACGGCTAGCAATTTGAAGGTCAGACTTCTCAATGGTAATTCTGGAAGAGGGGAGGTATACACTTGTGTATGGGTGGAACCGATGGAATTCAGCTTACTTGACTGGCTCGGGCGAACGCAGGCGTTGCCGCTACTACCGAAGGGAAGTTCGCATCGAAAGGATGAAAGGTGGAAAAAGTCGCGCTAGCATGCGGTAGACGGACTAGTATTTACAATATGTACACCTACCTATACATACAGTGAATACATATGTAAACCAGCCCTTACTGTTAGCGCAGCCGTGAGCTATGCTTGTGTTCTTCCCCTCTGCTTCCATGAAAAGGTTCCAACCCTAAATCACTGTTTGTATTTATATCATATCATGGACTCATAGGAAGACATCTAAGTGTATTCTTTGTGTTCATCTATATGTTGAATATCAGCAAGCGCAATGAGAATATTGGGCTCCGAACTTAAGTTTGATGGAACGCCTACCAGTTTATTATTCCAACTTGCCCTCTTCTTCAGAAATCCTAAAACTGCCTTACCCCATTTTCTTGCCGAATGACTTTCCGTGAACTTTCTATAACCCTCTTTGGACGACGAGTTGAGACGAAGAGTGTTTATTTGATCACTCCGTCAGAACCAACTCATCGTCTGCTGGATACTGGCTTCTGCTGTTCTCAGTAAACCCACTAACCCATACGCGTGCCCGCTTACTGTAACCTTTGCACTTCAACTTTTTACATTGTGACCTTCTCGATCAAGTCAGCGTAGATTTGAATTTTTAATGCGATTGTGATTTCAGAATTCAAAAAAAGTTGCATATATGACTTGTCCCCTACTGTCGTGAAAGATGTGGTGACAGCGCTCATGACAAGAAAAAATTGGCATCTTCTGTTAGTTTTTACTTTCCATTTTTGGATAAAATGTGTGATTCGGTGTCTCTATCGCTTGAAATTCAGATCACCACTACAAACACGTCGTCTGAACGGTGCCTTGAACAGAATGCCGGTAAACTTCTACGATCGGGTATGGACCATTTTATCACGATCAAAGGAGGGGATAGTCATTGCGTCTCAATTTCTTCCACAGGTTCGCTCATGACATAGTTTCATAATTCATATGTTAATCAAATACAGAAGCGGCCAAACGCTTTTTCGGCCGTAACATCTTTCTTAGTAAAGCAAATCACGCGAAATTTCGATATATTTAACTAAAGCATATTTCACACTATCAAACGTATTTGACTGCAAAGCAGCTATATCTATAAGGTTGACGGAAAAACCTTTCCACATTTTCGTTTTTACGTTGTGAAATTCTTGGGGCTGCTTCGAAACGTTCACTGCGAAATATGTGTAAGTGCAAGTCGATGCACTCCTCATAACATATCTGCCGAGCATTTCGCAACGGTTATGGCTGCAAAAATCGCTCTCGACCCAAGGGATGTTAAATCGCTTCTGCTTTATAAGTTCAGAAAAAATATTTAATTCAAATTGAGCGCCGGGGGAAATAGTCAGTGCGATAGGACCCTTCGTTGTCTCTCACAGCCAACAAGAAATATGTACCACGAGTTCAAGAATAGCCACTTGGATTAGATCGAAAAACCACGATCTGGGAGACCAGTTGACCTGAATGACGACCACCTCCCGGAACTGCTTGAAGAGAATCCCATGTGTTGTGCACACGATTTGAACAGGAGCTCAATAGCAATCAAGACACAGTAGCTGCCCACTACCATCGGCTTGGAAACACATGAAGTTATGGAGATATGGATAGGTAGTGAGCTGGGTGGTAACAACCTCCAAATGAGTGGAAATTCATGCCTGAACTTGTTGACTTTCCGCCTCATTTACTCATGGCTGGAAGACTTATTCACTGGCGACGAGAAATGTGTTCCCTAAATGAACCATACAAGGAAACGCCAGTGGCTCGGACGCGTAGCGCATGGAATCTCGACCCCCAAGCCAGAACTCCAACATAGAAAGGTAATGGTTAGCGTTTGAAGCCATTCGGAAGGACCATTCACTGGGGCATGCTGCTACCAAACTCCACTGTCAGCGCCTAAGCCTTATGTACTCTGTGACTCGTATGGCTGCATATCTACGAGAGAAACAGGGAAATCTACTTTCTTCATGACATTGCTCGCCCACACATTTCGAAGGAGGCCCAGAAGAAACTTCAAAGCTTGGGATGGCATGTTCTGGCCCACACACCGTATTCATCAGACCTGGCTCTAACGGACTACCACCTGCTCCTGTCGCTGTCAAACCTTCTGGAAAATAAGAAGCTCGGTGGTATGAACCAACTTGGGACGTGCGTCGGCGAGTCTTTCTTCTCAAAATCCCAGAAATTCTATGCAAGCAAGGTCTACAAGTTGCCTGGTAAATGGCAATACCTTGTCGATAGTGACATACATATATGTTAATTATTAGTTGACGTGACGAAAAAAAAGAAAATTGAAAAAAGTTGCATAATGTGCAAAGACTTTTCCGTCAACCTAATACATAACTAAGTGGAAGGCGGTTGTTACCATAGCAGAGCTCGTTAAAAGCAAAGTCAGATACCTCTGCAGTTATTCGCACCCTACGTGCTTGTCTTCCTCTTCTGTGTTTGGCATTAGAGTTCGTGCACTTTAGACAAAGGCAAGAATTCCCAGAAGGAAAATCATCTGTATCTCCACTTGATTTTGAGCTCATACTATTTAGTATAACTGGAACATTATCAGATTGCAAATTTAATAGTGGTAAATACTCACAATACACCCATGCTATACCTAGTGAAACTTCGCATAATTAGATCAAGTAGGAAAGGGGTTTTGACTGTAGAATCGTTTGGTCGAAGACTTCCTAGTGTTACTATACATATAAATCATTTAGCAGCTGCTCTTTTTTGCAGTACTTTGCGTGAGGTATTATGATTAAGTTGAGCTTTAAGATTCAGACTACAAAATGAGCATGTCTAAAAAACGAAGCCCTTAGTTCGATTACAACAAGGATCTCGTACACAAATGTTTTCAACTCACCTTTTGCACACAGCAGTTACCTTGCTTTTGAGGAAATGCTTCAATATTACTACTCAACGCAACTCTCTTCTTTACATCATTTCGAAATTTCACAAATAGAGGGTTCTACTTGCTGATGTACATTGGCTATTAAGTGTAATGGACGTCGACCGAAACTACGTCATCTCCTGTTCGTCCAACTTTTTTTTCATTTGTGTTGCAAGGCAGTATTACGAAATATAAGCTTGGGAATGTTTGTGTGACAGCATATGCTTTCGAGCAAGATTGCAGTACATTAGGGTTACTTTGATGGGCGATTTTAATGCGCTGGCTGCTTATCCGTACACGATTGCCTCATAATCCTCTCAGAGCTTATGACGATCGCTCATCCGAGGATGAAAGACGATTTGCACAAGGACTGTGAGTGTCACTGGCAACGATGCCGCGAGGATATCTCTGCCTTATGCGACACTTGGGTTAGCCGGCAGAATGCTAACCATGGCCAAAAATCCTTGCTGTCATATATAGGATGCTCGCATCTCTTCCGATTTGTCTGGATACCACGGAATTTCAAATTAGAAGAACTTGAAGAGGCTTGCCAACTTGGGGATAAGTTGGATTCGTCCTCCATTCGAACACGTCCCGGAAGCTTGAGGAAAATAAACAAATAGTCTGCTAACAAAATAAGAGGGATTTTGAAGAGTAGTAGGACTGTCTAGAAAATGGGCTGCACCATCCACAGAAAAAATATGCACATTCATTCTTCAGCAGACGCAATATCGGTCAAAAACATTTGTAATATATTTACTTGTGAAAGCTGTTCGTAATAGTGGTACTACGGAGTAGGATATAGCAGTGTGCAGAGGAGTGCTGAGCGCTTCTGAAACATGTGGAGATATTACTACAACGTACTTGGACGAATTGTGCTCAGTAGCGACATTCACTTGTATCTAGTCGGTGAGGTGAGCTTACGGTAAGGGACGTCGCTACGAAAAGTGTTAGTCCCGAGTTGGATCGCGAATGAGTATCTGCCCGAGCCATTCAACTAAACCCTACTCTTCCAGAGATGGTTGACTGGTATAAAACTCGTCTATGAGAAAAAGACTCGAATTGTGGCTGCTCCTGCCTCTTCAGCCGACTAGCCCTTTGACTACGTATTCATTGGAGAATAGTCCCAATGCGCTCAACTTCCATTCGAATTCCACCATGAATCTTGCTGATATTTGATTGCTTTGGGCATATTCTGAAGGGGGCTATCCTATCAACACAGAAATTTATTTGTGAAAGCTACTCGTAATAGTGATACAGAGTAAGATATAGCGATCCTACCAACCCAGGAACTGTAACCTCATTTTCACCTTCGCTTCAAACCAAGGGGGAGGGTGGGAAGGAATCGGAGATGTTTGTGTGAAAGGTGAGCAGTAGCTCAAGTTTTCCATTCAAGTACTCGCTTCAAGGTACTATCGCAGTGATTAACAGAGCTGGAGCAAATAGTTAATATGTTGCTTCCAAGTTATCCTTTTTCTATCGTGAATGCAGATACTTCGATTCATTCACTCATATTGAGGGCTTCAACAGAAGCTCCAGAAGGAAAGGGTCTTTCGAACAATTCAAGTTTATGGACAAGTACGCCTACGCCCAGAGCGCAGAGCAGATCTAAGTTTGCTTGCACTTTGTAATATTTCGCTTTTTCTGCACAACTTTGGAAAAATTACGGGAATGGATGACATTTTCTAGGTCCTTTTCACATTACCAGTGAATGACCAAGCTGAAATAAATGTGATCCTCCAATTCCACATTCAGATGTGAAGGCATACTGAGATAAATCTAGTGATGCTAACAAGATAGCAAATCTCGGTTGTTCACTTTTATCAAACTAGAACTGCAGATGCTTGAGCTTTCAGCAGTCAAAGCATTAGAGTCAAATGATCAATGCTGTCGCACTAAACACTTTGTTGTGGTTTGTTACTTTTTAAGCTGGATGACCTAGATTTTCGATAACACTTTGATCGGCCGGGGTTCTTCCGCTTTCTCCATAGCCTAGAAAGGCAAAAGCAATTCAAGAAACTATTCGATCAAGTATTAATCCAACATGCAGAAGGAATTAATTGATTCTTTTGGATGTGACTTTAGTTCTAACTCTGTGCAACCGATTCTAGATTCTAGACTATGAAAAATGTCGAGATTCATTGAAAGTGGGATTTGGGCACTAAGCACTTAAAGGGGTTTGTATACTTCTGTCGAGCATTTCAGCAACCTACTCTTAGCGACATGACGGAATTCGAGTTAACATTCGCGTACAAAATCGAGGAAATGCTCAGTCGTATTGCACATCCAGAGTATCGTCAGCTTCTCGTCGAGGTTTGCTACTTCATGATCCTTGCGTGCTATTGCTTTTTTGTTTGAAGAAAGACAAAGTGCAAGTTATATCACATGCTGTGTTGTAGAAATAGATATCGGCTGCATGTACTTTTTGTCCCTGATCTAAACCATCCTTGATATACAGACACACTCCCGGCTCCCACTCGAAGTCGCGGTGGCCTACGCAATGAAGTGCAGGGCCATGTATAGTCTGAAAAATCTACTCTGTGAAGGGTTAGTCAACGATCCTCCCATCCTTCCCGAAACTTGCTTTCTGCTTGAAGTAAGGAGGATAGCTGTCCACAAGCCATTCATTATGTGGGCCAAATATTGAGTCAAAAACTCCTGAGTGGGTATTGAATGGCTGTGCCCACAACGTCATTAAACGACAAGAAGATTACATCTTTTGGATCACTTCATCCTTTTTCAATCTTCAAATCCTGGTAGATTAGGAAATGGGTCGTTCTGGTGGGAAAGACGCGATTTTATTAAAGTAGAGGGGTAAATGTTGTAACAGTGTGGAAAAACGATCCTGCCACGGTTTCACCTTTGCTGGGTAATCGTAAGAGCGTTTTAGTGGCATCTGACCACGTTCATGGCAAGGGTAACTGCATCTCAGCAAATTGAAGTTCGTTCGAAGCAGGTTCCAAAAATAAGTCCGTTCGTGACGATACCTACGACTTTGCTGCGCGTTACTTTCTCGCGGCTTATCTATTGTCCCGGATTTACGGATAAGAAGCTCGTATATTCGTCTATTTACAGCGAAATCGCTGTGATTAGTCGACGTGTCATAGCCTTATGATAATCCGCTCAAACAAGTGATTATTGGCTTTTGGATAAGCTCGGGATATTTTAGCGTCGTTTTCAATAATAGCCGTCTTATGATGGAGGATTTGTTCAATACTTGCACGTAAGCTTTATTTTTATGCGAGTTTAAGCTTTATTTCAGTTATTGTCTATAATTGCCACGATTCTGGAAAGAAACCCTGAAGTAATGTTCGGATCAGGACCCGTTGATTGCGACTTGGTTCGTTTTCTACGATTTTTTTGAAATATTCTATTCAAGTCCGTTCACTTGGGCTCAACATATCATGAAGGTGGAGCTGTTTCAAATCTGTGAAACTCATAATTTTCATTGTACTTGTCGAGGAATAACCTAGACACATGTATCTAAGTATAAGGGGGCGGTCCAAATAGGCGTCAGTCAGGAGGTCTGCTGAACGTTGTTTCGATTCAAACATGAAGGTAGAACACCCTACTGTTTTTAAATCAGCAGTACCTGATGCACTTAAAACACGATTCTTATCAGATTGTTTTGTGTCATTACTCTCAGGTTGGGGTTGGGTGAGGGCGGGATAGGAGCAAATGGCGCTCCTTTTCAGCCAGTTCACAACCTTTGTAGGTAAATTCCATGCTCAATTAACGACTCCTGTGAAGCTGACGAGGTTTTACTCTTTGCAGATAAATGCAGTTTCTCAGAGCATATACCAGTAATCAGGAAAAAAGCAGAATATTCCACGACCGACTCTCCATTAATCTCTGCATGGTCCAATTTGTTGTGGATTAGTCTGAGATTGGTAACAACTTTCATTTACGACTAATTTTCGGCGGAATCGCTTTCATCGGAGCCTGAAAGTCGAATGAATCTTTGTGATTCATCAGGTTACTTTGTCAAGTTAGAAAAAAATATTTGTAAGGGCAAAGCGATGAAGCTGACCTGTATCCCAGTGGAGCTGGTTTTTCGGCACCCGGAGCTCAAAGTTCCTCGAGGACTGATATGTGTTGGATCCAGGGGTTGGGTCGGAGAGTGCTCCAGTCGGGTACAGGTCAACTTCATCGCTTTTGTTTAACCACCCTTAGAATATTCTTAATGTAATTCGTAAAGGTAACCTAACGAGGAATAAATATTCCACTTACAGTCTCCAAAAAGACAATCTGCCGAAACGTTAGTCGTGAATAAAAGTTGTAACTCATCTCGGAGCCTAGGTCAGTCCTCAACAAAGAAATGTTAGGGGAACAAAGCTTTCTGCAAAATCCTCTTCATCCCCTTCTTTCAGTTGATAAAACAAGGATTCCACTTATATGCGGATGCACAGAAAATAGCGAACAAGGAAGATCTCACTCCCTTCTATCAGNTCGTGAATAAAAGTTGTAACTCATCTCGGAGCCTAGGTCAATCCTCAACAAAGAAATGTTAGGGGAACAAAGCTTTCTGCAAAATCCCCTTCTTTCAGTTGATAAAACAAGGATTCCACTTATATGCGGATGCACAGAAAATAGCGAACAAGGAAGATCTCACTCCCTTCTATCAGCTCGAGAACCTCTCCATGCATACCTCAACTGCCACGTACTTAGGCAAGGTATGATGTAATTTTAATATCATTTTTGCTAGTCTGCTAAACTCTGCATTTCAACGCGCTCATTGCCTCTAAGTATTTCCTCCTTGGAACGCGGATAAAGGTGTTATTGCGAATTCATTACGATGGAAGCTCGCTATGCTAAGGAACTTTCCAAGAAGCCTTATCAAATTCGAATCCGATTTGTATTTATTTTGATGCTTTCGACATTACTGCGGTTTTTGATTCGCTCGGATTATCCTTGTTATTGAGATCGCCTCTTCTGCGTAGTGGCTTCCTGCTAAAATGGATAGTTGATGCATGTCATTTTTGAAACCTTGGAGTACGCAAAATGTCTTCGAGGGGGAGTTTTTGAAGAAGGATTTAATTTTTGTCACGGCTCCTTTTGTTGTATGGCTCAGTTTATGTGAGGGTTGCTGTCTACAGCGTAACCCATTGAGAATAAGTAGGATGGTCAAAGGCTGGACTCTGAGGTGAATGAGAATGTCAAAGGCTGGACTCTGAGGTGAATAAAAATGGAGTAAACTTCTGGTGTAGTATTGTCTTCAGAAATGCACTTCTCGCTCTGCGATAAGAGAAACTGGCATAATGTTATATGATAATGGAACTTTACCTAGGAAGTGAAAAACCAAGAAGTTTCAGCCTTTTAGAGCGAGTGTATTCCCGTATGGTTCCAGATTGTGCCTTCAGCGAACCTTGGAAATTCTTGTCCATTGAGTCTCGTGTGCAACTTATACAGTGCACATCTGTCTGGTCTATTGTATCCCTGGTATGGTGCCCTTACGAAACCACAGAATGAGCCTCTATTTCAAAAGAGGGCCGTGTCGCTTCTTGCTCACGACAACAGGTGTAAAGCTCGAGAGAAAAACCATGTCAGATCACTACGAAGTTGCTTCAGACGTGCTTGCAGAAGTAGAGCGGAAGTAAAATGAGGCGTGTCGGGTTCAATTCCCGTATAGAAATATAGATAGAAATAGAATAGACAAAAGGGGAATCAGGAAAGGAGGCAGTGAATCGCTGCTCAGGGTCTCATGACATTGCCGACTAGAAACATACCCAACTTTTGCAACATTAATGTACTCGATGTAATATTCGAATGTCCGCGAATGGGAAAATAATCCAGTACGCAAAGCCCATTCAAAGTGCGCGGGCGCGACCTGTGCGGGATGACCTATTTTGTCGACGATAGAATCGGACGTTCTCCTGGCTCCATAGTTCAGTGTTTATCTAATGCAGAATCATCTGTAAGCTAGTCATTACAAGAATCTAATGAGCCGCTGACCAGTGATGATGGAGCCCTTGGTCAGTAATGAACGGGTTTAGAGAATCTGGCCAGACATTCTGGAGCAATCTCCATGTTTGCCTTTCTTTAAACCTGGGCATCTGTATTATTATTAGTCAACTCTTCTGTGCCATACAGGTTTTTAATAGTGGAATCTTTATTCGCCTGACGTTTCGACTAACTCGTCTTTATCGAAGGCCTGAAAGCGTATCGCAACTTTAGAGTGTTACCTATCACGCTTGATGTAGACCAGC
>UZAF01016577.1:10473-69708 GCA_900617895.1 Haemonchus placei
CGCGTATCAGTCTCACTATCAAAGCTCGCACAGAGGGATGTAAGGCAAGAGGTCACCAGTTATGTTGATGCACTCATTATTAGATTCCACCATTAAAAACCTGTATGGCACAGAAGAGTTGACTAATAATCTGGCCAGAATTATATTGTCTATGTGGGTTTCTCAAAATTCGAAAGATCGTGGCTATTTGTAAAGTAGGCAACATTTGCAGTGTAGGGAATGCGGGTGTTTTTGGAGCAGTGATGAAAAAAATGGCTCCAATTTCTCTGTGGTTGAGAGTTTTCGGAGTGGGGGGCAGTATTATCCGATACTGCGAAGGAGGCGCTTGTTTTTTTGAGGGCAAAATGCATGATCGAACCTATGCCTATATAACCTATATACAAAGTAGTCCGCATGTTTCATCCTATATAATACGTTCATATATTTTGTCTGCGGTGTAAATGGAAATTTCAAAGGGCATGGTTTCAAGTGGTCGGGAGAAATGTGATGAGAAGCACGTGACGTAGTGCGAAGGAGGGAGCTTTTGTGTTGGTTCCATTTTCGACGACACATCGAATTCATAAGAATTCGAGAAAAATTTTTGATGAAGGGTGTGCCTCGGTTTTTGGATTGGTTCGGGAAATATCAGCGATTTGAGGAGCAATATGGCAGAATCAATTGCGACCCCTGACTTATTGCTTGTGGAATCTTACGTTTCATGGTTGTGGCCCCATCGTTCGCGAAAGCTCTCAGTATTGAGCTCTACGGCATTATCCGATCAAGTGTTGTCGTAGTGAGATTTATGAGCGGATTTGCCTCGCAAACAACTTTAGAAATCCAGCTAAGGCTGGGACGTAGGGTAAGTCACGAAGCGATGAGGTCCTTCAAAATAGGATACTTTTATACCAAAATATTGTTTACTCAGAGGCAAAATAGCACATGGTTCGGTTACCACAGTGCATAACCTTCTTCAGCGTTCCACGGTATAACAGTACAACATTGTGGCGCAACCACTCACCTTCTGAAGCTACTAATTTATACAAAATGCAGAGTTAGGCAGAGATAATACAGGGTCACTTCTCCCCGATTTCTCGCGTTCGCTTTGCCGTATGCGGCATGTCTTTTTTAACTGTCTTGCAGCGTCAAACTGCATTTACCGTTCTCAACCCGCCTCCCCACCAGTCGATAAAGCATAGTTCCTTCGTAGACTGCCTTTTTTGCTGGTTGTTCGAATCTAAACGATAGCTGGTAGCATTGGTAAACCTATAGCCAACAAAAATGTAATGACTCGCTTCTTGCCCGGGTGACAGCGATCGAGGAAAGAAGGAACTAGTCAGGAATGGTAGATAGTTGAAGGGCTCTCTGACTCACAGATTACGCGCTCCAATCATCTCTCGCATTTCTGCGATGCGCCATGAGCGCGACGCGATTTTCGGGGAGAAGATACCACACCTGGTAATTTAGAGTGCGAGGGAACTAATATTGTTGTGATTGTTTCAGGTACTGAAATAATTATGAAAGGATACAGATAATAGAGAGCTGTTTTTTGACTTAGTAGTCGTGGGTTCCTTGTAGGCTAGTGGTTTGTTTTGGCTCGCTGAGCGATAACTCATTATCAGATGTCGAGAAAAATACAAAATTTGCTCGGCCGATTACTATGCATAACATTCTAATCTTGAACTCAATAAGTGAATCATCAGGTGGAAAATTATAGAACTGAAGTCTAACCATAATTTCAAGTTTGATTGGGAATTGTTTCTGTGGTCAGCTTATTTTTTCATGCAACTATCCTAGGCGGTGGTGGACTTTATACTGAATGAACGACAATTCTCAACTGCACTCAATATCTTTACTTCGGAACGACCAACAGAACGAGACGATTGTAAGCTGATGTGAACGTCGTCAATTCCAAAGTGTCATGGGCACTGGCGCACTGTGCAGTGTCCCTTCATGAAAAGGGTGACGATTAGCTCAACAAGTATTGCTCATTGTTAGTTGTCCTAGAAAGTTTATAGTGCAAAATGCAAAATGTCTAGTTTTACCTCCATTGTGCCATTAGTGTCATTGTTCTAGTCTTTGGCTTCTACGTCATAAGATAGTGATGTCCACGTATTGCAACGCGAAAGAACTCGAACCCGAAGTAGTTGGTGCAGGGTTATGTAACTGTCCTATGTAGGAGTTCATGTTTGGTGTTGATACTGAAGTATTTCCAGCTATCTGGAGCTGCTCCTCTCTCTGGCCCCGACCTGTTGAGTAGGCGAGCGCTTGTTGCATTTGATCAAGTCAAGAACTTCATAAGATGCTTTCTGAGCAACAGTGAGTACGATAGTGCATAATTTGGTAGTTTGACCAAGGCCAGGCGTAGGGATTTGTGATGATTCGAAACTATAAGGGACATGTATGATCTCAGAAAGTTTGAAGCTGAAAAAAACCTTGTATCACCGTTGAAAACACGAAAATGGAATGCTCGGTCCACGTCTAGCTGGCCGCGATATCGAGGAAAACCTTTGAACAGTAGGGAATCAAATGCGTTTGTGAGCTAGGTAAATGACTCCAAATGATTCCCAATCTTTCCATGACCATCAATAAAAGTAGATTGCCCCGCTTAGTCATTTATGTATAGACCATTATAAATATCACTTTGTACTTGCCCAAGCAGTCAGTTGTGTGTGTAAGAATTTCGGTGTTAGTTTAGAATAGGATTGCAAATGATGTGCCATTGAAGCTGCTGAACGTTTACCTGTTCATTTCAGCACAGGGAAGAACTTTATTAACTCGAACGCTGGACTTTCGTAGTTTTTAAGAAGCTCACTGTACATAGTAATAATGAATTTTTGTGGAGTTAGCAACGAAATCTTGTTGTTATCTGTTTTGTGCGCCATTCACTAACCCAAATAGACAGATTGTGTGCATGTTTACGAATTTATTAATTTTAAAGTATACAAGTTGACAAATGAAGATCCCTAACCACTGAGCATCTATGTACATTCACACTCACACACACATGTATTTTGAAACAAATACAGGAGACCCTTGTGATCAAAATCCGATGAGATACGATTGAGACATCACAGAAATAATGTCGACTGTCTAGGAGTGAGCCGTTTCGTCAAACAACTGGGAAAAAATGTTGAAGTGGTTGCTGTATCGAAGAGAGCAGGGTGTTTGCCAGAAGGGGAGAGATCGGTTCAGCCTGAAAGAGCGATATTGCAGCCAAGGAGCAAGATCACGGAAACAACGCAATGACTTACCGATATTGTTGGATCGAATGAAGCCGATTGTTGTCTGAGGATTTCGGAGTATAGCCTGAAATCGAAAAATTTTCCATGTTGTCGCGTGGATGGCAGAATGAATTATCCTATATGACACTTCCAGTAAGACTAACCTCGCTTGTAAAAGCTGTTGCATGTACTCTAGCAGAATATCCTGATTGAGGGTTGGTAATAGCGGGTTGGTGAGGTTCGAGGACAAGAGAGGTGAAGAGGTGGGCAACGACGGAGACGACGAACCAGAAACGGATGCAGAAATAGCTGCGGATGAGGAGACCATGTATGCTCTGGCCGACGTCTCGTCGGTGTACGTAATCGTCGTGCCTTCTGAAAAACTCCTATTCCAGCAATGCGATTTATGTCCATTTCCTAGAGGTATCGCTCACCATCAGTCTGATCTCCTTTTGGAACGATTCTCAGGCGCATATTGCCATTCTTGGAGCGGATCGTCTTCAGTACGGCCAAGTTCTGTCCAGGTTGTCGATGACGGAATCGACGAATCAGGGCATTGGCTCGCATGCTCATTACAGATGAGCACTGAAAAGGTTATTTTTGATAATCAGACAATATTTACGTTGGTAGGGCATGGATGTGGTTACTCACACGTTCACAGCTGCATTCGTTGAATGGGCAGACAGCAGCATGACCTTTCAGGACCGAAATGAAGCCATGCCCCTCGCACTTACGACAGGTTAATCGTTTCACTGAAACATAAAATTAGAAAGGGCATAATAAGAGTTTTCTTAAAAATTTCATTTTTGAGTTTTCCCTTTTTCTACCCCTCCCAATCACACCCTTCTTATCGGTTGTGGGATCTTCCGCACACGAGTTGTCCTCTTCGTACTCCGGACCTTATCCTCTAATCGAAATTAGTGTGATGTCTGGAAGGTCATCTGCTTCATCGTCACCCAGCTAAAAGTGCCATGCTCAATCTAGAAAGTGGTGGGGACATTCATACGAATCCGGATTAGCTAGACGGAGAACGGAAGCGCGATTTAATACATCGATGAAACCTTCTTATGGTATTACCAGGCAATCTTTACGGCTCTACGCTGCTGTTTAGAAGCACCATCTGTCAATTAGGATAGATTTGCTTACGTAGTGATCGGAAAACCCTGTCACATGGTTACATTTTGGGCCATTGAGAATTGCCGAGTCCCCACGCGGGAGACGTACATGCTGATTGATAAGAAGGGTGGGAAATGGTGATATACCCAAGAGGTAAAGAAGGAATTTTGTTTGGTACAGTCGGTCATATAGGATATTTTTAAAAGCAGGATGAAGACGAAAAAGTTCGGTGGTTCCGTATAAGCAGCATCTATATAATTTCTTTGTTTGCAGAGATAACCACGATCCCCATACTGATAGAATTCCCATGGGTTTCAGCTGTCCCGGCCCCCAGGTCCAGTTTTGGGCTCCCTGAAAAACAGACATTCGAAGAACATTTTCCGGTGCAAGGCAGGATAATATACTTGCGTTTGGGGACTGGTGAGCGAAATAAACGTTCGCTTCTGAAGGGAAACTGTATTTCTGGCGAAATAAAGTTAACTGGGATCCAGGACTCAAACTTACTGGTTTTCTTCTTCAGTTGATCGTCTCGTTGCACAGATGGACCGTCGAATGGCATAGCCGCAAAAATCATCGTCGTCGCGTCGTCGTCAACAGCTTTATATGGTAAGGGGGCGGCGCCATGTAGCCGTCATCACTACCTTTTCACTATGTCATAATCCGCCATGAAGACATTTCACTGCCATCCTCGTTCCTCCTGTTGAGAAGAGGATCAAAGCTGTTTGCTTTGACATATTACTATTAACAGTTGTGAGATGTGGGCTATTCAATCTCCTCAAATGTCAACTTGATTGTGACAGGTTTTTTGAGTGGGTATTACATGGATTTTGAGAATGTTTCCGGGACGAGAAATGTTCCCGTCGTTTCCGTAGACAAAAGGGGGCTGCTAGAAGGCATTAAATTCGGGTAAGGTAAAGGCTTTGTATGGAACACTAGTAGTTAAGGTTCGCACCTTATATTAGCACATGGAGCATTGCCTAGTCGAAAAGTGGATTTGGTATGGTGCAATAGGGGCTTAAATCTGTTCCAACGCCAACTACCGCCGAGTTACAACCTAATAGGTTACACATGTTGCTTTACAACGGCTACAACCTCGTTCAAACACCACGAACCACGAAAAGAAGCAGATTCAGCAGTTTAGCACATGTGAGCCAGCGATTTTCATGCCTACGGCAGAGTTCGAGTAGGTGCAGAGGAGTAGCACAATAAGAATTCAGATCCATGGTGTACTGTTCTGACTCTCTTGATATGGTAGCGCACAAGGGAAGAGTCGTGAATATCGCTGCAATGAATAGAGTATGGTATAACGTGCTGACCTGGAAATTCGTCGGACTGATAGCATCTTGGCTGGAACTGGAGCGTCATTGTCTTTTATAAAATTACTGGACCGATTGCTGATTACTTGAACCGGGCTTTTCTCTTTCAATCCCTCCTTTCTCGATTGCAAGCCAGTTACAGTCAAACTCTAGAAAACATTACAGCTGCTATAAAAATCAGTTAAAATGCTGATTGTGGAGAATTCTTCGCCCAGAAAATCAGTAACTTAATCCTTAGTAGAGGGAAAATAAATTTTTCCAAGTAATTAACCATTGGGGACCGCGCCTTTTATATTGACCTTACATTAACCTTTAAATTCTCTTATAACTGTAGTTGGAAATGAAAGATTCCTGGACCTGAAGAATTATGAGAACACTTGAAAAATAATATAAATACTACAGGAGCACGATATGGTGTGGCCCACCAACGCGTCACGCGGTCTTCATTGGGTTAATGTTACTATGTTGGGCTATCCCTCAGCATACCCACTTCTGGTGACAGATCTTCTAGCTTGGAATGAGTTTGTGATTTTCAATAAAATAATCGGATTCCCAAGATTTCACGAATGTCACATACGTGACACATCATTGCAGTTCCTTCTGAGCGCTATGTGCGTCATTCCGTAATCCTCGTACATATTGCAAATGGTCCGTTTGTGATGATATCAAAAAATAACGTTCTTTCTATGTCAAAATATTTCAAATTGTGTCACGTGGACAGGAATGAGAATGAGTAGCAAATGAAAGCAACTTCTAGAGGTACAAAGTTGAGCGGGACTGAACTCCTCGTTAAAGGAAAAAGCTTTTTTTATTGAATGAAAGCTGGTTCTGATTACTTCTTTGGGTTCTAATTACTTGTTATACAGCAAAGAGAGTGAAGGTTACGTTAGTCAAAGCAGGCTGCTTGCCAAACTGCAAGTCAACGCTCTTCATTCGACTCAACGAATCTCGTAGAAGTCAATTCTGGGGCAGCAGAAAGCTTAGCAACCTTATCACTTTCTAATACCTTAAATGCAACTTTTCCGATACCATAGACCTATCGATTAGAGCCATTGAAATAGATGTTTCATAGTATTCAACGACGACGTAGTTCAGGCTCCCATTCAACAGTTTTGTAGGCAGCGGACGAATTAGCGTGACTGGGTAAGCAGGCTGAGATATGAAGTTGAGAAAAACTGTGCATCGGTATGACTCAATTCAGGCAATCCATCGGGAAACAAGAGCTATCGGAAGGCTGCGTCTGCAATTGAATTGTGCACAGAACATTGCTACTCTATTCTTTCACTAAAAATGAAGAATAAAGAAGTTTGACCTTCATCAATCTCGTTTTTAAAACGCGCCCCTGCATCTGACTTCCATTCAAAATCGAAGCTGGCACCATTTAGCTGATCGAACCGTGATGGAAGGCCCAATTGGCTTGGGCGAGTATCGATCCAGAACTCGAACTCCAAGCCATTGGTGTGTGCTAGTGCGCCACTTCCACACTTCATGGAAGAATTGAAAGTTATCCATCTTCATGAGACTGTGTGCCTTTCGAGGGGCGTATATATATATTATGAACAACGGTCAAAACTTTCAAATGCGAGATCTCCTTTTTCTAAGGAGTACTACCACCTTCTCGCAGTCCAACCATCTACAGAGATCTCTTAGCCGAAGGTATGTTTAGATAGGTGAGCAACTGCTCTTCTCACAATGAGTCTCTAACTTTTAGCAATGATGTCCTTTTGCAACGCGCTGACAGAATTAAAACGACTCTGATTTGTACTTTCTATCGGGTTCTGTGCACGGCTACCTTAATGAAATATTGACTGCTGAAAATCCTCCTCCGATCCATCCGGCTTTTTGAATGGCTTTTTAAAATTCCATTGCCTTTCAAGTTTGATCCAAAAAGCTTCGGAAACATACTGTGATCTAAATACAAAGAGGGAAAAACCATTCTGTAATGAGGAGCAGTTGAAAGGGATGTAACCGTGCGCAGTGACGTAGGATTACCGCTCCTTTGCCGTCACTGTACCAGTACGGACATATGTGCTCAGCAGTCTCGGTTTTTCGCCCTTCACTACTAACTTGTTCTTTGGTGTAATCCAGTAGTCTATCATCTGAGAGCCTCTCGCGACCAATTTCGATCCAACCGATCGAATCGTCCAGATTCGATCCAACCGAATCATCCAGAGTGATGTTTTCACTATAGTCAAGAGACCGCAACTGTTTAGAGGACCTCTCAGCCATCATCAGATTTCTTCTATAGCCTAGCTAGCTGTCGGATTATTCAACTTCCTTGTAGAATTTCAGAGAACACTGGGCTATACTCCAGCTCTGCTTCTTTGGCTCATATCCTGGTGAAAGCATAATCCTTCTTCCACTTCCGGCTATGGTGTCCCTAAGATGATTTTTCCAAATCCCTCTCGTGAACAAGGTATGAGAGACCGCAGAAATGATTGTTACAGTGCGGCTTACCATCGCATTATCTAGTACAATATGTATGGGATGTCCTTCTTTAACCCCTTTACCAGCTCTTCCTGGTCGCATAATAAAGCGCTGTTCGCTCAATTTTCGAGTACTGAAACCTAGAATTTCAAGGCTCATGCTACTTTTTTTCAAATGATTTCCAATCTTATTTCATGTATTCTGAGCTACAGTACGGTAGTTTACTGCATAGTTCCTAGCGTCAAAGTGATCCTGTCGAGTTGGAATATTTCAATGCCATATGAGATCTTGGAGTGAAGTAGAGTCATTTTTGAAAGCTCCACGTTTTGATAACAGCTGACAAAAGAGGGTAATCCCGAGGAGGTTTCAGTCAAGACCTCTCATCTATCCACATCTATCTCATCTAAGGCCCACTGACATACGGCGAGATCGAGGAAGTAAGTGGTATGATTAGGGTCCAATTTGAAGACAACGGCAGAGCGCTTCCCTGCCATTTTTGCCATAAGAAGGAGATCTATCGGATTACTGGTTTTCCAGAGCTATCATCATCGTCGAAACAACGATATCTCATGTAAAAGCAAAGTTCAGATAGCAGGATTATTGTCCGAAGATTATTTTTGTCTCTCAGCTTCAAAATCCACCTTTGTTTGTTCGGGACTTTATCCAGTAAGAGGACAAAGCGTCTCAAGGTCACGGTTTCCTCAAAATAGAGCTGCATTTGCGTAAGTGAAAATTCTGAGGAACTTGTGATGCGATACTTTGTTACCGTTAGTCATATACCCTTTTAGAGCTGAAAGCGCATTATGACGCTTTCACGGAGTTGACCTTCTAAAAGCTTTTAACGAGAACATTCTGCACAATAAATCCCTATTGAACCTATGGCAACTAGTCGGGATGGAGACAATAGCTGGAAGGTTTGTGTTCGGACGAATTTGCCTTCTAAACGAAAGTGTGACGTCAAAAGAACAAAAGAACTGATCTCATCAGAAGAACTGATATTTCCATCTTTTCGGAGCAAACCGGGATGGGATACCTTCGCATAGGGATGGCCGAAAGGATTGGAGATTAACTGCAAATTAATAAGTTGGAATTAATTAAATTTAGTCATTATTAGCTGTTCGAGTCATTATGAGTCCAGACGACAGTGAGATGGTCAGACTCCTTCACGAGAGCTCTGAACGAAAGGAATGTTGGACCTTGTGTCCTTGAAGCGAGGACGATTCAAGGGACCACTCTGGCTCGTGACAGGGACGAATGAAGACGCTACTGGCGCCCGCTCGAGGAATCAAAGGGACGATAGGTGATACAGGTGATGAGTCCAGACGATTTTCATCCCATACATCTGGCATCTGACAGTATCTTTTTATACGATTCTATGGAAATGGTTTTCAGGCTCTCGAATAGCCCGCAATATGGCAGAACCCTTGGAGGATTTCATCGAAGACCAAATTAGTAATGAAGGGCAAAAGGCTGAAGGCTTCTGAGCACATATCTCCGCCTGGTACACTGCTGATTCAGTTGTTTCAGAGAACATTTGTGGATTTTGTTTTGATGAAGGGATAAGAGCGCGAAGCCCCGATATTACATGTACAGGTTCGAGTCCCGTTCGAGACCGAAGTTTTGTCCATAACTCGCCAACCTTGTGAAAAGAGCATTTCATACTGTTTTGGAAGAACGATTTATTAGGCTGAGCTGGATCCATGTCCACGAGCATTTCTGATCTATTTGTTGAGATTGGAGTGCCTTTCTAGCTATACCATTTTCTTCCACACACTTTTCTGATGGTTATGCTTTTTACAGTGAAGCTCCTTGACATACAGCCGAATGATTCTCTGCGACGTGAAGAACTTTGATGTAAGTCACATACGGTCAGAAGTGGAGACCTGTGCTCTTGCTCACTGAGTTTTTGTTGCCGGTATTTGCCTTCCGTGGCATGCCTTTTATTAGACCATAAAAGGATTAAATGACGAAAGAGATGCGCCAATCAAAAGGGGCACTCAAAACATCAGGATCGATGTCCTTTTCTGCTAGTACTTATGATAATGATAGTAATCAATTATCTGATATTCATATTAAATAATCTATATTGCAATAGCCATACAATTGCAAACCTACGAATACTCTTGCATCTTGTCATTACTGGGTACGTGTCACCCCGTGCGTCCGAGGGTGCGCGCGGCAAATTGCGCGGCGAAGGTCGTGGCGATTTGGACGACTGCAGCGCTTATCATTGGGGCCCAAATTTGAAGCAGAGTAGATTAGAAGGATCATCTGACCCTATTAAACTACTCCACTTCAAGTTTGTGCCCCGAAAGTTGTCGTTAGAGTTGTACAAGTCGTCACGAACTTTTGCGCGCAATTCGCCGCTTGCGTCCTCGTACGCACGAGGTGTCCCCCGCCGTCATCACTACGATGGATGGCTGTTGAAGGGTGAATCGAGTTCACTCGATAAAGGCCAATTCCCTCCTAACATTGTGCAGTAGAAAACTTCATTCAACGTTTGCCGTTTGCCACTCTATCAAGCCATTCCTTACAATAGAAAACTTTGTATTATCAGTAGTCGAACTGCTGAGCCGCGACTCCTTCCCTGTAGAAAATCGAATGAGGCCCTTCGTCTGTGAGAATGCACCAACACACGCTTGTTTCTGGGAGCTAAAAAGGGAGAAACTGGACCACACAATTAGAATTTCATGAAGAATTAGGGATAAAGTATTTTTTGACACGATGTGTGCCACAACTACTCTGTAAAACTTATTCCTTCTGAAGCTGCCATTCCCTTCATTCCGCATTTTACACATCCAAATGAGAAAGTAATGACGCCAATTTGAAAACAGAAACAACCATAGTTCATTGTACATGTGAATAAAATGTACAGTTCCTTTCCCAAAAAATTTTCAATAGTCGAATGTGCTGGACATCCTCGTTCACTATGCAGCAGTCTGATCACCCGGTCAACGCCTGGCTTCCCTTCTCCTTATGTCAAAGTTGTAGTAATCAGCTCACTTTCCTCTCCGTATTGGGAACAAATGACTTTCATGTAGGCGAGGTTTGACACCGGGCTAAAAAGTCTATACAAGTGGTATTCATTGTTCTCCGATGAGCCCATCTTGCCAACTGTATCCCCTCCAAATTTGAAAGCAATAGAGCTATATGTTCAATTGGACAGGAGTTATGAACTTTCGGTCAAACACACACACATACACACACATACATACACATACACATACACATACACATACACATACATATACACATACACACACAAGCCAACAGAGACAGTGCCAAAGCGAAGACCGACCGATTGAAAGTTGTAATCACGAAGGTAAATGGAACCTACCGGGCTGGAAATAACTCCTGAAGGCACTGGAAGTGTGGAGGCAAATACCGATGGGCGATGAGGGACGGCGCTCAAGAGAGGATACTTGTTCTAGACTGGACGAGCCCGAACTTCAGCATAACCTACAAATTTCACCTATTTTTTGAAAAAGCCCGTCCTGGCAGCTCATAGGTCGCTCCTTTAGCTCAAAACTGTCAGGCATCCATAACCGAATTCAAAAAATAATCTAACAATTGATTCATCATCGTTAAGCCAAAGAGAACACTTCTCCCTTCGATGGCGTGACCGCCTCACCATAAACCGACCCTCACAACATCGTTTCTCTCGTAAAAAACTTCGTACGTTACACCCTTCACGCACGTACCCCTACCACTCCATTGCTGAGCAGCCCTCTCGACGCCGTTACACGTATGTGACGGTGGCATCGGTCATGCCTTCATGGGTACTTATCGCCCAGTCCTCGAACCCTTCCAGTGCGCGAGTTGACGACAGACTAGAAGTAAGCCGTAAAGGTTCATGGCGACCACCAACGACCACATGCCACCAACATCTACGGCGTCCTCCTTGTTCAAGGTAAGTTCATGGACTGAGAGAAGTTTATTGGTCTGAAGTGAACGTATTGACGTCGGGAGCACATTCGGACGTCTGTCTGTTAGCAGGAAAGGTATGTGATAGCAACCTTAACTGAAAAGGCGTGTGACGCCAAATTCTGCTCCCAGTGCATTACAAGAGAATAAATTAATCATAATCTTCTATATATAGTACAAAGTGTCGCACTATCGCATACGTTTGGGGATCGAAAATCGGATTGACCCTAGCCAAAGAACCCTTCCTTCTCGCCGAAGTCAGTTAATAGGTACCAGACTTGTTTGAGAGGATAACTGCACCGGCTTGTACATTGGCTGGTCACCGCAAGTCACTGTATACGCATTCAATGCGCCACTAATTTTATTCTGACTAAAAGACGAGTGCTAAGCGCATCCTCCAAATGGAATCGTTCAATGTTGAGATCTTTGAGATCTATGATGAACTCGAAGCACTTGTCGGTCGATTTTTATCCTAAATTTTACCATAGACTGTAAAAGTGTTGAAAACGAGGTGTTTTCCTTGGATAAAACTGTTATCATGCGCTGAGCTGTGCGTCTCTGACGTACGTAGCGGATCACACGACGCCTACGGCAGCTTAGTAGTCCATAGTGTGGTTTCACACATCGCCAAGATCTTCCAGAGTATTATGAATTCACTTTGGCTTTTTAACGTCACCGCAAATACCCCCCGCTGCTCACTAACAAAAAACATGCGATCATTTGCGGATTATAAATGTCAACTTAGGGAGCTGCTCCAATGCTTGCATGAGTTCTCCTTCTATGTATGAGCCGATGAACCCAAAGTCTCGCATTCAGGCTCAACTTTAGCAGAAGAGATTCCGAAATTAGGATTTCGACTGCACAGCTAGAAATAGGCAACAGTATGTACGCGAGAAGTCTTTGTACCGGGGAAGTGTATCGGGGAAGTGCTGCTTCGGCCTGAGGAAAGCCCGAAACCGCTCCTCCGAGAACCGCATGAAGACTTGAAATTAGTTGACTTTTATCCTGGCCAAGCCTTTATTCGAGAAGAAAGGGGTCAATACCCCAGGATTGCAGACTTTTTTTCAAGTGGGACAACTATGGAAGAGAAATGAGAAAAAGATGCTAATCAATCGCGTTTCGGGGTGTGCCCCCACGTTCGATTTCCATCAAAAATCGTGGCGGCAGCGTGAAAGACATATTTCCCGGTGAATGACTTGCGGTGGCCAGCCAATGTATAACACAAAGCCTTTATTTTCACATATTACCATGGCACCAATTAACCGACCCTGGACGGTTGGAAGGCTTGGTTGGCCAAAGCAGTTATGAAGCTGGTATTCAATCTCTTGACCATGAGATCACACGGCTCCAAAACACCTCCACCTGAATGTCGATACTTTGATGGAACTTCAACCTTACCAATTTTCCCCAATCATTTGTCGGCTGTAGTAAATATTACCCTTCCTAGAGGATGGTCCTCCAAAATTATCGTCATAAACCAATCATAACCGTATCGAACAACACCAGCAACCATCCTACCGACCAGAATTCTACCTCTTCTACCGACGATTTGATCCAAAGCAGTAGAACTGTTGCTCTGTCCCATTTCCCTTTTCTCTTTTCGTCCTCTTCTCTGCCGCCATTGCAGGATCCACAAGCACTTCGCTTCTAGGCTGACCTATGCACATCCATATTTTTGTTAATGGAGCAAACCAGAAGCTGTGATTCAATACTACTCCAGAATTTTCGCTAACATTCTCTGTGATGGCCCAAAAGGGACCAAGTCAACATTTTTGTAAGGTTCTCTGCGACAAGGTCCACGCATTTGACAATTCATTTGTTGAAAAAGTTCTGTATTCCTCCGAANTCACATTCCAATAAATTCTCATTCATAAATATTGTTTTTCATATAAGTTATAAAACTGTAGTGAGCAGTGGCCAGTTGACTTAATTTTTATTCCTTGTGACACGAGATAAAAAAGCGGATATTCTTTTCACGTCGCGGTCGTCCAGTGAATTACCGGCTTTAATCTTTGAAGATGATTGTAGCTGGAGGAATGTTATAAGATGGAAGTTGAGTAATGTAATGTAGTGGTAAAGAGATTCCCAATAATGTTTCCAGAGGATTTGTTCGTTCTTGAACGGGGTGTCAACTCAATTAGAGTGTTAGATTATGAGGAAAGCCATAGCGTGCATCACAGAGTGCTCAGTGTGCAATATGCTTTTGTCCTATTTGGGGAGCAGTCATGCACTAGAAACATCCTGAAGAAATCATTTCAGAAAGGGTGTGCGGAGCTCTACTGTTTAGTAGCTTGCCAGGATCATACAAGGCGTGTCATTTAAGTTCGGCTGAGCCATTCTTTAAGCATTAAGGTGTTCTTCCTTGACCTCATAATCTTACTACAGCGTGAACCATTCACCACTCATGTTAGCTCGCTCAAAGGCACAGTTCACGATAAAAATGGTTCCTGAGAAATCTTCATCTGACAAATTTGTGGCGTTCCCGTATCCCATATGTAGTGTGGTAAACAGCCTAGATAGAGCGATATGAGGGCCCAGAGATTGTGTCGACTAAATGCCATACCCATACCTCCCATGTTGATATTGGATGGAGACTCCCATGTTGAAAATTCAGAGATGTAGACGTGACCAATGACGACAGTGAAAGGCAGTTTTGGGCATTTTTGGCTTGACGTGGTCAGCTCTTTGCGCAAATGCAACAACAAAATCTCGTCCAAAGTCCCCTTCCATAACATTTCGGCCATGGAATCTCGTACAACCTCTATTTCCTCTAGTTTTGTAAAGCCATACTGCTCGCCAAGCCAACGGATTTCTTCGCTTTCTTCGCCTCCGATGCACTATCCTCCGCCAACACCTCCGCTTTTTACGTAAAAAGGGTACCTCAAAATTATCGTGAACTATACCTTTGTAAACTTGACGGGTAAACAAGTCTAGATCTCATAGCACGAATGCTAGAATTCACCCCAAGGTCCAATATACCCTTACGTTAGATATGCAACAACACGAAGGAAACAGTCGAGAGCACTGGAGAGAGGCATGCATTTTTTATTCCTTGCACTTCGATGAGCCGTGTATGGTTCGACTCTGGCACTGCTATATGCCAGGATCCACAAGTCTCGAATAATTACTAAGAAATGATATTATAATGGATATTATAATGATATTAGGTTTGACATTACCAAATATTATGACAAGCCTCTAACAATTTATGATGTTCAGTATTTCGATAGTGCAGGCTCTCGCAAATAAAATATTTCGAGAATACGAATGACTCAATAAGGTCAAACAGTGAAGGCGATTCGTTTTTTTGCTAGTCGACCTTCATTTCAAATAGCTTGCATTTCATAGTAACTCTGCGAAAGGACATGATTGTCTTTCATGAAGGATGAGACGTAACTACAATGTAATGTCAAGACGTTATGATCATACTGGGAACTGCTATAGCTTTGCGTTGTTCCGAAAGAATGAGCAAATGTAGAAGAGAGCGAACTTCTTGTTGAGAATCCTTCCTCCAACCGCAAAAAGGGAACTTCAAGTCAACGAAAACCGAGTAAAGTTACAAAAACTGCACTCCACCGAGTGATGCTTGAGGAATAAGAGCTACTCCCATCAGATGCCTGCAAAGACCTAATCCATTTCCGACCAGGCAAGTCTTCCATCTCCCCTGCGGATTCGATAATTAGTAAAGGTTTGCCCTAAAAAGTAGAACAGTAACCTGGCCATCGGCTTACTCTTGAGGTGAGTGTATAGAGCGAAGAATTGCTTGCAAGGCTTTGCAGGAAATTTCAGCTAATTTTTTGACAGTATTTGACAGAAGCAATTATCCTCTGAGCCGATGAAAGAATGAAAGATAGATTGCGAAAAAGCCCCAAGCAACAAGTTCGAACAACTGGAGTAAAAAGATGTTGAGTGTTGTGAAATTGTAAGCGGTAGCAGAGAAGAAGACGAGGTTACTGAACGGCAGTAAATCAGAGACCAGTGTAAGTGCAATTGAGG
Organism: Haemonchus placei; assembly: GCA_900617895.1. NCBI lineage: Eukaryota > Metazoa > Nematoda > Chromadorea > Rhabditida > Trichostrongylidae > Haemonchus > Haemonchus placei. Next base: position 26,453 of record UZAF01016577.1, read on the forward strand.
GGCAGGAAGTCTAAAGTTGACAACCATTTCCATTGAAACAATCATTAGAAGATGAGATTTAGCCGCCAGCACGGTTTCACCAGCAACAAGTCTGGATTACATACAGTAGCGCTCAAAAGTTTTCGGCCAACTTTAACTTACCGTAACTTTTTTCTCAGTGTAGCAAATCGCGTGAAATTTTGATATGTTTAACTGAAGCATGTTTCACACTGTCCAACACTATTTGACTGCAAAGCAGCCATATCCACATATTAATTGGGAGGCGTTCGTAGACTGTGCTGAAAGCAAGTTTGTAACGTCTGCAGTTATTCCGACCTTATGTACGGTTTTCTTCTCTTCCGGGTTCGACATTAGTGCTCGTACACTTAAGACATGGCAAAAAGTAAAGGACTCCTAGAAGGACCATCATTCGTATTTCCAGTTGATTTTTCGTTCAAGCCCTTTTGGATATCTGGAACATGATCAGATTGCAGGTTAATATAGTTATAAATATTCACACTACACCCATGCTACACATATTGAAATTTCGCATGATTCGATCCAGTAGGAAAGGAGTTACGACTGAAAAATTATAACTGAAGAAGCATTTCGCCGAATACTTTTGAGCGCTACTGTATATCACAATTAGCGCCATCGAGTTTGAAGACCTGGCGAAATAGTTCCTAAATTCGTCATGCAGAGGACGTGGCTGTTTCTGTAGGATTACTTGCACTTTTTACTGCTGTTATAGTCATTTGAAAGTCTTCTTCATCATCAGTCAACCACCTTTTTCGATTTCTAATTTTCATACGCGCATGAAGGCCTTCTTGGTGTTAGAGCTATTCCAAGTATTCACCGTTCAAATAAGTATTACAACTTTTTTATTCCAACTAAGTGTGTCGTAGCTCAACTCGTACTACTGATAATGTCGGAATTGAATAATTAATAGTACAAATTTGCAATGAAAGACCATTGGGTACATAGTACCTACTCATATAGCGCGGTAGTTCCCAAAGATATTGAGCGGATAACAAGCACCTTACACCAGGTTTCAAGAGAAAAGATTATTAACAAACGAGTAACTATCTCAAACTAATGATCACGACGCTTCAATCAATTCTTGAAATCCCATGGATGGAGATTGCCGTCGAGTTTGAATACTGGACAGTTGAAGCAGTTCTTTTGCCACTGGAGAGGACTTGCTCGAGCCGAAATCATTGAAATCTGCAAGCCAAAAATTTATTCGATGCAGAAATCATATGGTGGTGTATAAGAATCCATACACCTCTTTTTCTACTACATTGACTGAATAGTGAAATAGAAAAGGAGGCGAAAAATAAGTAGTCCAAGAAAACTGACCTGATTATCCCTAAGTGGTTGAGGATCGTTGGAGGCTAGCCATGGAAGCAGTCGACGATAATCTGCTAGGAGTACGATCACAACATCGAAGACAACCCTGACCAACCACAGGAGAACGACGCCACCAGCAAGTGTTTCCAGACGGATTAGTGTATCGATGTACTGGAAAGGCGTTGATCATAATCGATTTTCTTTACGAAGCTGCTCGTTCAAGGAAAAGAAAGAGGAACAGGAAGTACTCAGATATTAAAAGTACGGCCCGATCGGCGGGGAAAGTACAGTTCTTTGGAAAACGACCAAAAGAAAAGCCTAATTTCAGCACTGGCCCTCGCTGCACCCTACAAAGAGGTAGCCTATTACAAGTAAGGGTGCATAAAAACTCGCTTGTTCGCTTATTGAGAAAACTGTGCAACAACTTTGAAGTGTGCTGTTCAGATGTAAACCAGCACAACCTTGCACTTGATTGGCATAACTTTTGTAATAAGGAAAAAGCCTTGAACCAATTTTTCATGACCTTCCAAAACAATCCTAAGCAATCTGTAGGTTGGAAATGGAAAATCAAGAATGGAGCATGAAAATGTAATCGTCCGGATGAGACGTCAAAAGAAAACCACAGGATCACTAGGATGTCCTTAAAGCTCTACAAATATTTCAAGGTAATAAAGATAATCCGTGGAGCTATCATTGACTGTGATATGGGCGATATACTGGGAACAAGTGCGGCTCAAGTCTCGCGTTTCCTCGGTTACATGCCAGTACCGGGCAAAATTAAAACCATCACGAACAACCCCTTACAAGTACACGGAAAAATGAAAGGGGACGAGTTCTCAAAGCAGTCAGGGTGAAAAGTCCAAATTTAAGGGGTTCACTGTGAATTGGTATGTGAATCGCATGGTACTTTCTTCAAAGTGACGTTGCTGCATTGCACAAACGATGTTATGGGTTCTGGTCTGAAAATTGTATTGACCGCTGATCTTTTATTTCTGAAGTTTCTACAAANTTTCATGTTATACCCTGAGACAATCAGGAAGTTAACCTCTCCGATTCCCTAACAGCTACTTCGCAGATCCTCTACAGGAAGCTTGGTGAGCAACGAATTGAGAACAAAGTTGCTCTCAGGGAGCGTGCTTTAGTTCCCAACGTTCACCGAATTCTATGAGGTCAGAAAAACAGGAATCGTTAGGTACCTCAATACCACTCCAAACTCCCAAACATACCCCAACGATGTCACAATCTTTCCTCATCGAGCTCCTAATTTTGTGGTACAGGTAGACATTATGAAGTATGATTGCGGCCCCAGTGATGACCAATGTTGACACGATGACGTATAGCCCAAGATGCCCTCCAAAGTAGAAGAACCGATACATTTTCTTTTTGGTTACCTCAGGTTCGTTGTGCATTCTGGAAAACATTGAATTAGAAAACATTACTAGGCTTTGAAAAAATGCCTCACTTTTCACGATAGGCTATAGCTCTCATATTGAAAAGAACAACGACATAACAGATGAGAACAGTAATGACAGAAGCAGCGATGACGCCGATGGCCACAATCAGCAGCGGTTTCTCACAGTTTCCATAGGTGCAGACTGCAAATAAAATTAGCCGAACGATATCGAATAGAGTGCAGAGGCCGAGGGGAAAAGCAAGGCCTTGCACAAAAACAGTAGGCTGTCCCGTTACTGGCCCTTTAAGATCAATCGCTTACTGTCTTTGCTTTTTTCTGGATCTATTATAACAGCTGTAAGAGGAGCGAAAGCGGCTGCATAGAGAATTGAAACGAGCCATATCAAAGCTACTCCAGTGCTCACACGACGAAATGTGCAGATCGAAGGAAAGCCATATGGACGAGCCACGCTTATCTGAATTGAAATACCATTCGTTATGCCTACCTTCCAGCACTATATGCTTGGGAGTAGTAATAATATAATAATAACAACAATAATAGTATAATAGATAGGAATTTAGATCGCTATTTTCCATGGAACTGTTAAATTTTCTCAAGTATTTCGAAGTATCATGAAGAACGAGTAAGGAGTGCTGTGGCGGCAAGAGCGCCTATCACTACGNCGAGCCACGCTTATCTGAATTGAAATACCATTCGTTATGCCTACCTTCCAGCACTATATGCTTGGGAATAGTAATAATATAATAATAACAACAATAATAGTATAATAGATAGGAAATACAGATCGCTATTTTCCATGGAACTGTTAAATTTTCTCAAGTATTTCGAAGTATCATGAAGAACGAGTAAGGAGTGCTGTGGCGGCAAGAGCGCCTATCACTACGAGCATGATCCAAGAATCGGGTTCCGCTCGACTGACCAGTTATTTCTTCCCTCGGAGATCGGTGAATTGGTGTTTCAGACTCGTCTGAGAGGATAAACGGACTAGCACTGAATTGTACATCGACTAGCCACAGCAATTCATTGTATATGTCACGGTAACATTGAAAAAAGCGACATACTGTCGGGTATGGTGCGGGGGAGCATCTCAGAAAGGAAACTTATAACACTATAAAGTACTAGACTTCATCAAGGAGTAACTGTACCTGTCGGAGAGAAATGACGAACATATGCGAGAGAGTGAGGTGGATGAATCCAAAGGTTGCGACACACAAGAAGAGCGCAAGGATCGTGTAAGATGCCGAATATTTATTGGCCATGAACGAAGCGGCACAGAGCAACGCACACGAGAAGACATCAGCTACAGTGCGACTCAGCACAACACTGAAATCATATAAATCAGTAAAAATTTGGTGCCACCGCTTCTCCGCTTTGGGATATTTCCAAATTATCAACTGCATTTGATCAGATTATTATTGAACAACTGTGAGAGCAAATAAGCCTGGAAACGAGTTCACAGTAAGTAGCTGGATCTGTAAGAAAATTACCGAGTGACTAAAGAGTACGCTTTTCCTAGTGTCTTTTCAGCTTATCGTTTTGGCGTTTTTGGGTCTCCGAAAGAAAAGTTCAACTTCAGTCATTCGAGGTGTAATGATCCCATACTGAATGAGCGGATCCGCTTTTGATATCAGTCCTTGAGGCTGATTAGTCACAAGATGTTTAAGTTAAGCAAAACCCATCACACAAATGAAATACCAACTTTCATCCTTTTCTCTAAAGGTTCCTCGTACGCTCAATTTGTTTTCATTGCGCAAATTTCCAGGTATTCCCACAGTCTACGGGCCGAGTGTTACATACACTCCTTTGCTATAACTTCAGGAAAATCAACTTTTCAAGATTAGAATCGTATGCAAATGCAATGCTTACTAGTCTCCACGAAATGCATCCGTTCTGGCGTATTCTAGCGCGTTCACTGAACATTCAAGGATATTGCAAACCGCACTCTCTCATGCGCACGGCCACGGGATCGGATACCGTATCGATATCCGCCAAGGCCAACCAAGCCTTCCATCCCTCCGGGGTCGGCTAATGGGTACCGGACTCGTTTGGGAGAATAAAAGCACTGTCTTGTACGTTGGCTGGCCACCGCAATTCGTTGCATAGGCCACATACGCATTCAATACGCCACTACGATCCTGACTGGAAGTCGAATGCGTGGGCGCATCCCTCAGACGAGATTGATCAACGCCTCATAACTCTGTCCTTTATCCTTTTATTGCGAGGTCGAAGTAGAAATTAGGTTTTATTCTCGATGGCAAAAATAAATTCTTCTAAAGGTTGGTCCTCGAGAACACGTCCTCGAAACATGTAGTCTAGGCGCTTCAATTCATGAAACTTTGAGATTACCAAAGCAGGTCGTTTTTCTTTGAAAAACGGTCCACACCAAAGCGCTGCGAGTTCAATAGAAGTGGATTCGGCGTGGATTTTATTTGCTGTCCTTGGTCAAAGTCGAGTAGCCGTTGCGACCGTAATGTTTGCCGAGTGTCACTCGGATCTTCTTACTACATAGTCCTCCCCCCTTGGCAGCTGACACTCTCTGTAAATTTCCGGCTTGAAATTAGCGAACACAAAATGGGGTTTCATTCTGGACTTTCAAGAGCAAAGGGGCGGTACGTGAGCATTTTATTCCTGGGGGCTGAACTCATCTCATCTTAACCTCTGCTGTACCAAACTGCAGCTTCGGCCTGCAGAAAATCTTCGGAATTTCTAGGGACAGACATCGTCTGCCAGTCTTCAGTAACAAAACTTAACTACACATTGACGCGTACGGTGTTCATTCCAGTATTGAAACTGGCCATTTCAAGAAACGGAACACTAAGGCATAGCTTGTATTATAAAAAGGTGGTGACCTGTATTTTCTGGATGGAAGCCGTCGTCTGACGAGAGCGAATATGACCAATGCGCAAAGGGTGATGCATGCTATGAACGACACTATCGAGATCGCCGGTACCACATTGAGAATCGTCGATGTTGCCTGAAATCAATTTTATGAAATTTGAATCCCATTTTCGGGAAATGGAGCAACAAAAAAACATCGTTACGCGGATGTAGGTTGCGGTGCTTATGCTCATGTGGTGGGCTATGGCACGGGAACTGCTACTTCCATTATGAGGATCAGCTTGAGAAGTGGGGTGAATGGACGGCCCGATGGGATTACCTTTCATAAAGTGACATGATAAAATGATGGAAAAAATTGGAAGCAATCCGACGAACCATCTATAATAGGGAAATTCGCTTAATTTTCATAGAATGTCGATAAATTCAAAGAAAACCCTGGCTTCTGCCATGAAAAAAGAACTAGACGAAGTCGACTCAATCAAGGGAGCTGAAAAAAAGAAGTTGGTAGCCGGGCGGAAAATGGGGGGGGGGGGGGGGGGGGGGGGGGGGGGGGNGGTGTGGTGGGGTAGGTACAATTTTACCCTTACATTTGAAACAACCTGGGAAGGTTTTATGAAAGCAATTCGAGTGGCAAACAAGCTGCAAAGATTACTGTCACTCCAGTGAAATAAGGTATGCTTAAACAAACAGGGCTATAAGTCGGCAAGATTGCCAGAAATTTGTACATGCAGAGATGCGATGAAAATGGCAATCCGGAGCATTTGCCGCGGGGAAGTTTGAGCCCTTCTTTCCAGAGCGATCACCCTTACCAACCAGTATGTACACATAACATTCATAAGCCGTTTACTGTAACATCAACAAAGTGTTTACAGAGAAGAGAATACGTCAGTATTTTGCTTGAGTCACCAGCTTTGCAGCAAGTGATTCTCCAACTAGGATTAGAAGAAATCATTGCAGAAGCCCATCGTTTTCCTCGGGATAGTTTATTCTCAAACCGAATCAAATGGCTAAGCTAAATTTTCATAACATTGGGAAATTGGAATTGGAACGAGTATATATATTCACATAGCACGTTGCTCATAAAACTCAGTAAAAGTCAATAATCAGCTTGAAAACTAAAAATAAGAAGATATTTGGAAAATGAGTGAGAAATTTGGGAAAATGCAACTGCATGACTGTAGAAGCCCATCACGGAACAAGATTGCCCTTTGGAATGTGGCTGTGGAGTCAAAGGATGTAAGAGGACACCCGAAGGCGCTGTTGACGATAAACAGCTGATGCAAGTGCACAGGATCGTTACTCTTGGTCAAAACAGTTTAGAGCTGACAAATGGGCTACTTTCAGCACAACTGGGCGTGAATTGTGTTGAAGAATGCGTTGAGCAATAGTCTTCAGTTTCGAACTAGTACATATGATTGTGAAAGGTTGCAATAAATGACGGAGGACCAAAACACAGGAGTTATATCAGGAAAGCATGGAAAACGATGATACATTGCTTTAACATCCATGGTTGAGGGCTATCGAAAGAATAAGTTTAACGATTTTCCTTCCTTCCAAGATTAGATGCAAAAGCGCTGGCCTCATGTCGTCGATTGTCGACGGACCAATTCGTTCAATATTTCTTGGATGGTCTTTTGACCATACCCACTTCCACCTTTCATCAAATATTCTGTGCTGCAAATAAGATTGAAGACAGACAAAGAAGAGATGCACTTTCTAAAGGAGCAAAAAATGGCCTAAGTAAGGGTCGAAGAAATGCGAAAGTTGAGTTCTGTCCTTCAAAAAATTAAAGTTTGAAGCGGTGCAGACGATGACAAGGTACGTAGTCAGTAAGGAGAACTGAAAGGGGTCGCTCAAGCAGTGTACGTTACTGTTCAAAGATCCAGTACATGTTTATTTGCATGCCAGAAACGAAGGGTATATTGAGGTGCGATCGCACCAATATTTCCGTACCCGGGGATTGAGCAGTCTATCTGAAAAAGGATAAGGATCAAAACCTTGTGAACTGCCTTTTTTTTTTCTCAGTAATGGTCCGGTTGAATGTGATCCTGATTTCGAGGGATCGCTACTAGTGTGGAAGGATCATGTCGCATACTGGAATGATGGGATGTTCTCATGAATTTGACAGCATCTTGATCGAAAATTACAATCAAATGATCAAGATTTTCACTTGTAATGGCAACATGTGGAAGATTGGGCATATACCATGTTGACTGAGCAAATCAGAGAATGGAAGCTTTGAAAAACTTCTAGGGGAACCCGGAACCTATATAACGAACGAGTAGTTTGATTTCTACTTCATGCGGCCTCCAGTAATTCTACATACAACAGAAGTGAAAAGTGAAATTGAAGTGAAAGAAGAAGTGAAATTGCAAAATGAAATCGAATGAAACCAGCATTTCATTTGGAGTTTGGAGTGGCTCACTTCACTTCAGTGGAGCTCCAGTTGGTAATATGCTTGGCCAGACTCCAGAATGCGACTTAATAGATGGAAGTCTTCTACGATAGGTCGGCGCTGCCAGAAGAATAAAGTTGAACATGCCGTCTGAGCCTTTCTAGGTATCAGCTGTGAACCAGCAGGTATGCTGATACTGCGGTTAACGCAGAAATAGGATTCAGACATCAGGCTATGGCTAAGATATGTGAGCATAAGACAATTTTTGAAGTCAATCTTTGCTTCAACACATTTGCTACGGGTAAAGCAACTGTCATGCTCAAGACAGTTTAGATTTGACGACTCTCAAGAAAATGAACTGCACCTGATTGATCTTCTCCTTTCTGTGTATGGCGTCACGGAACTTATCTGTGTCGAGGTTGATCGCGCATAGCAATGAAAGTGCTTCAAACGACGCCATCAGATGCTCATTGCGAAGGTTCGTGACGTGGCGGAGGCTAAACGCTGATCGGTTTGACCACAATGAATCTCAGCGATTATCAATGGGCGAGTTCTCATGGAGAATAGAAGGGGAACAGGGACAAAACGGCATTCATACATACAGTCAAGCGAATTGAAAACGAGTGAGAGTGAGCCCTAGAGAACGCGAAACTGGTTTCTATGTAAATCATCTGCCTCCACATCGTCCAAACATCAGTGATGAGCCCAACAACGGTTTTAGAAAAGTAGTTGTGAAAACAGTAATGAAAATGAGATAGTGAGACAGGTCTAATCAGTAAACGTGTGCAAGAAATACGTCTAAAGGGGTGTGCTAGGGTGTCCTGGACTGTCCGGGCGTCGGAAAGGAGGTGGCGCGGTCGTGCGTGGTCGAGAAGACAAATAGGGAAGGCCCGAGTCGAAGTGAGCAAATAATTCGTTTGATGGGATCCGAGCGCTTTTCTGCTAAGTCATTTGCGAACGTCACTGGTCATGGCTAGGTGTGGGTAAATATTCAGCAGTGAAGACTACTTCAGCCAATACCCGGATAAGACTATCATCGAAGCTTATTGGCCGACTGTCAGCCAACATCCAATCCTTAAACTTTGCACCGAAATGAAGGAGGGATACGGGAACAGCTGCTGACCACCACCTTTTGCAAGGAAGTCGTAAAATATGCGGATGGGGTGAGCTAGACCTACAATTTTTCGCGCTTGCTTGGCTTGGAAGCGATAATTCCGGCAAAAAAGAATGGGGAATTTCTTTGTTAATATATCATTCGATTAAGGTCCGGCCAAAAGGTTGAAGTTGAAAATTCAAGCAACCGGCCGTGACCTGAGGCGACATCGGAAGTCAATTGGGCATTTTTCGTTCACTGTAGCTAGCTCCACCCCACAGCACGCGACTGACAGTTCTCGTAATACCCCTCCAATCACACTCTCGTCGTCATAATCTTGTTCTTGTACATCACCTTTCTTACTGTTCTAAACCTTTCTCCTTTAACTTCACCGACTTCGGCTCTATTTTTGCTACTTTTGCACTATTATACACCACAAACGATAAAGTAATAAAGTATTTATATTTGTGCACTGATCAATCCCGTAAGAGGTATGCGCCTCCGCGTTTGACTTTCATCCAAAATCGTAGTGGTGTTTCGGATGCGTATTTGGCTCATACAATGACTCGTAGTGACCAGCCAATGTATAACACAAGTCATTACTTTTATATATAGTCATTTTTCCAGACAAGTCCGGTACCATTTGAGCGACCATTGAGAAATGGAAGGTTTGGTTGGCCGGTATTCCCGTAACCATGAATGTGTGATACACATGCGCCTTTTGCCTTTACCTATTTCCTCCCTATTCTGCACAATAACTTCCTTTATTTGTCTTGAATTTGGTATCGCATGATTATCATGAACTAAGCCCTCAGAGCTATTTATGCAATACCCAAAATGTAGAAGTCGGTCAAATAATTGTGGGTGTATACTTTAGGGCTAAAAGGGGAAGTGATAGTCAAGAATAATGCAAAAAAGGCGAAGAAAGCGTAAAAATCGGCGTATTGAGGGAAACATGAGGCTTCAAAAAAGAAGTAAATTCAGGTGTAGAACGAGAGTGTTACGAAAAGAGCTGCATGGGAGGGGTATTTCTACGAACTATCCAAGTGCGGGCGCCATTACATATAGCTATGCTGTAAACTACCTGCGTGTAAGGTATGAGTCTCGTTGCGAATGGTGCAACCTTTACAGTTTTTGTAATGCCTGAGAACTCGTCCGCCTTGGATCTGTGCGTCGGCTTACAGACGGTTCTGGGGCCCTTACAAAAGAAAATGATCCGGTCGAAACGTTAGGCCGTCGAATAAATAAGTAGTTCACCTAAAAACGTCGCAAAGCACAAGAGTATTTCCATCGCAAACAGTATTCAGTACCAGTTAGTCTGTGCACACTAACATTTTCATCACAGCAACGAACACATCAAACAGAGTTATGAATTTTTCGATCTAATTGAGAGCTTTACCTCTCGAGAATCTGGCTAGAGGCCGTAAACGACTCAAATTATGGATTCATGCGGAAAGTGCAGCCTATTGTAAGAATTTTGGCCCTCCGCTAGTGGCTGTCCTTTCATTTTTTTGACCCATTTCTCGCTTGTGCTCATTTTTCTCGGTATCTAGGCTGTTTTGAACTGGGAGGTTTTGCCCTTTGCACCGTCCTTTCCGTGGCGATTTTCGTCTCCATCTATGGAGCTCCGCCACGTTCACATGTGCTGTTTTCATCTTGCCCTATGACACACCCAAACCAAACTGAGTAACGGTACGGAACGGAAAGCATCAAAGTGCATCCTATGTATTCTAGGGACAAAGACATGGAGCAGGTGGTTGAGTACCGAGGTAGCATTCAGGTGATATAAGATTTCATGACAAGTAGACCCACAAGCGCGAACCCTACACATATCGTAAGTAATGATTATGACTTGGTTTAGTGAGTAATGACTATGAATGACTCTTGAACTTTTTTGAACCGAGCTGTTGCTTTGTACCGGCCTTTCTATGAGATCTAACCATTTTTTTCGTTCTAAGATACTTTTAAAGAATAATGAGTTTCAATCCTAGCCTACCTCGTTACGAACCCCGCCCACTTTGAGGATTCCACTACATTCTTGATTTTCAAACACTTTCCTCGTGGTTCTAGGACGTTTCTAACAGTGTTGTGGTTTTCTGCAGACAAGACCTGCATATTTTTATGCACACTCCGCCTATCATAGGCGGAGTTTAGTCTAAGTACATACGCATGCCGGCTCGTATTAGACTTTATTCACACCTTCGATTTTTTAACTCCGTGCTCTCGTTGAATTGGATTATGAATTAACGTGGAACACAGTACACTATGAGAACGCTCCGCCCAACGCTGATAGGTCTTTATTTCCTCCGTCATTCGATGTTCCACTCCTCACCTGTGCTATGTAATTTTTTCGACAATCCGGCTGTTATGAAACTAAAATTAGGAGTTTCTGCTCATGGCACCGTCTGTTCCTTTGCACGCCCCATTAACGCTTACAGAGCTTCGCTGAGCTCAAATGTGCTCTACTGATCTTGCCACAAGAACAAGGCGTTCCCTCACCAGACTTCTCCAACACCTTCGTCATGTGATTTAGAGTTTCGAGACAGACAGACACACAGGCAGACGCGAGTGTGATATAGTTAGGACGGTTCTCTTTCCGAAACTGTTTCGTAAGTTTCCCTACGAGATTCTATGCTTTCAGTTCTTGTTGATGTACCTCATTCGTCCGCGCTGTAAAGCAGTATGTTATGCCTCAATGATAACTACAATGAGCTTGAATTCTAGGCTTACGAGTTGGAAGGTCATGCAGGCTAATAATTACTCGAACCGCCAACTATGAAATTCAACTCATACTTCCCCTTGGACGTAATCAACATTGTAGCTTTAACTAAAGCACCGCCTCTTATAAGCATTCTGTGTAATACTCGGCTGTCAGCCATTTCCTATCGTTTTCCCTTCAATTTTTTTTGTCCGTTGGAAATACGATGAGCCACGGCTTGCATTCGAACATTTCTTCTTGACACATCGTCCAGCGTTATTCGTCGTAGCGCCCTCTTCTTCTTCTCCCTAAGCTTAATCCTGCGCGGTCGGATGACCCGTTAGAGTAGTGTCTCTGTATACCACGCAAACATCCTAAGCAGCTTTTACGATGTTGGTACCCTCATCGAAGGCCAAGAGCGAAGGTTTACGGAAGCGACCCCTATTTGTTATTTGAAGTTTTCTGATTCATAATGCAAACTGTGATTCAACCTAAAATAAAATAAAAATAAAAATGAAGCGCATATTCGAATAGTATTAAAAACAACTTTTAGAGAAACGGATTTAAACGATGAAAAAATTAGAAGCCAAATCTTTCGGGAAACCCATTCTGTGGTTCGGGAAACCCCAACGACAACGCTGGTCATACAACAAACTGGAGAGATGCTCAAAAGTGGGAAATCCCAGTTGCATACGGCAAAATCTGAAATCATAATCCTATGGGGAAGTTCCAGCTTGAGGATTCCGACATTTCCAAACCTTAACATCAAGAATATTTGGGGAAGGATGATTGCCGGAAATCCCCATTTCCTGCGTAGCGTCACTATTCTCATTTGTAAAGCAATTCGTATTTTAAAGCATTTTATTACTTCGCAAGCATTGCACGTAATTATAATATCCCCATTTCCTGCGTAGCGCCACTGTTCCCATTTGAAAAGCAATTCGTATTTTAAAGCATTTTATTACTTCGCAAGCATTGCACGTAATTATAATAGAATACCTCTTTTATACAAATCATCTACTAGATCTATCAAATAGTCAGAGAACAACATATATGGCAAACAGACTGAGCATGAAATACAATGTTTCCAGCCACGTTACACATTCGAAGAAAAAAAACAGCGACCCTCTCAACTAATAAAGCCTTGACCATATGCAAATACAGTATAGAAGTGTAGAGAAGAAGATTGATAACAAAGGCACAGAAAGGGCAAGACGTAATATGCATTATGATCCAAAGGATGGGGTTTGTTCCATCTATGGCTCGATCGCAAACGGTGAGCCGGGAATCTCCTGAAATATCAACACGATTAATATAGTTTTAACATATTCAACATCTTTATTGCTCCGCCCTGTCGCGTTAGCTCAAGAAATAACCATAGTAACGAATTCTTTGCCCCTACGGGTCCAAACTTAGTGACACATAGAAAAAAAGAAAGCGTAGAAGCGTTCAGGTACTTGACTATTCAACCCGCGGAACAATATGGAAAGAGACTATCTAATACGTGTTTTCAGTTCCCTGGAGACGTTCCCTGAACAATTTCTTTCCCTAAATATTTCATCTGTTCATTTCAACAATATCAGGTATGACAAACAAAAATATGGAGGAATTTCCCAGCTTTTCTTCTACACAACAGAACTACACTCGTCTTCCCCTAGTTTTAGTCGGAAATGATAGTACTTCCACTATCATTGCGAGCGAATTCGGAAAAAGATCTCTGATGTTCATGCTTCTCACTTATTGAGAACTCCCTTGAGTAACTAGGAATGGGAAGGGTACGCATTCCAAGAACAACTTTGCTAACAGGTTGCCCATCAGGTGATGCGAAAAGTAGCTGTGAAAGGGACAGTTCAAGATAAAAGTTATCTCTGAGATTCGTCCCTACAATGAACCTTTGGAAACCAAAGGAAGCGCCAGGGCTGTTGGATCAAAAAACGGCCCATATCAGCCGACACTCAGAAGGTGGACGAGTTGTCACGGCGTTATAGAGGCAGTAGGGTTGCACCATTCGCATCAAGACGCATGCATTGCACACACGCGGCTTACTAATTGCTAATTGACATACACACATCTAGACAGCTCATACAAGTACCTCTTCCATGCAACTTTTGTCCTAACAATCTCGTCCAACCTCCAATTTTCTATTTTTTAAATCTTCATATTTCTCTAGATTAGACTTTTTTCATGCTTTCTTCGCTACTTTTGCACTATTCCAATTGTTATACCGCCTTCAGTATCATCGAGAAACTCGCAGGTCACGGTTCTGTTGTGGTGTGAGCACGTTAGTTAGAAAGGGACGACAGTTGCAACCCCCATAGCATGATCCCCGGCTGGGCAACTGTCTACGAGCATGTGCGGATCAAGTTACCACAACGCACCCACTGTTGTATGTTATTTTCATGGGAAGATTGGAAAGGAAACTTTGTGAAGATGTCAGTTAGGCAATTCACGCCTAAACCATTCTCTACGAAACTAGACCGAGGAAGAATGAAAAGGACAAACCTCGTCGCCGTATTTGATGAAAATAAAGCCTTTTACACGATCTGGTACTTTGTATGTGACAATGTAGTGGCCGCTGCCTTGATGCTTCACAACAACTTCTTCACAGGGTCCCTTTGTTGTCACTACTCCTACCATTAGAATATTAGGTCCTTAAAAAGACAAAATAAGAACAACCGACTCTGTAATTTGGTTAATTTTGTATCGCAGTTGAAAGACCAACAATTTGGTTCCCTTTCTTACCTGCTAATGCAGTATCAATTGAAAACGTTGCAGGTCTGCCAGGGAAGAATTTGTTCAAGCCAGCGCCTTTTGCTTCCACCTTAAACTTATACTGAAAAGGCGAAAACAACAGAAAAAATATTCAGCCACTGACCTTGGAAGCGTCTCCTTTGTATTCAGGGACCGTAGCAACAGTTCCTTTGCTGCTTTTCGCCACAGCATCGATTTTTACGAATGAAGTCTCGTTGTAACCGACTCCTCCTAGGACTTTTCCATCGACGGGAATTTTGTATGGTGATCCGGGGATGTGTACTCCTAAATGATTAGAAAATCCGCTTCATCGAATACGATCAAAGCCATGGTTTATGCTGTCTGTCTGATACACTTCATAACTTGGCTAAGGCGACGAGAAACACAAGTCCAACCAGAAATACATTGTTGTAGGCAATTTGCATAATTACAGGGCCCACGAAACAAAAATAGGAACGTAGAAAGACATTTTCAACAAACTGTCCGAAAGTGATCTCCTATACAGCAAGTGATCAGCACATGTGAGTGGCGTAGACACGAAGTAATCGACACTTGTAAGGAAACTGAACAAAAAGCCATGACGCACCGTTATACTTGATGGCAGCATAGTAGTCTCCTGGGGCCAATGGAGTATAGCGAACTTTGTAGCCAAGTTCGAGCTACAAATGTGAAATCGTCAACTCCTGTCAAATGTTAGCTGACATTGAAAATGAAACATTACAAAACAGGGCATCTTCAGAAAATTCTATCCCTCGATCGGTGCAGGTATTTCAAAGCATTAAAATAATTGTGCAAACAATTTAAAAGATTTTCGAAGGTTGCATGTAAGTGCGTGATACATATGGGATAGAAGCAGCACTTAATGTAGCAACTATGAAGGAAACGAAATACGAACTATCCCCGTTATTGGGCGTCTTTCATATTATTAATATGTGCTCTGATTTTCAGCTACTCTGATCAAGCCCTCATTTATAGCTGAGAGATTATAAGATAACTAGAGGAAAAGACAAGGGGGCAAAGGATGATGCTTTGAATTATACCTAATCATAGGAAATAGCGATTCACTGATTCTCTATCTATCAGATGATTGCAGTTCGCTCAGATGTCTAAGTCAATTGATCTGAGAGAACCGTTGCACGAAAAGGTCCCCAGCAAAGTTAGTTACCCCTAACAGGAATCTCGCACAGCCATACATTGGCAAAATACGAATCAGGACAACTATACCGACTTCGTATGCGTCCAGTGTCGCTTTGCTCGGTCCATCCAATTGCACCGTGAGTGTTCCAGCACCAGCATTCGATGTAGTGACGATGAATTCGCATTTCTAAGCGCAAAGCAATAACAAAGAAAACAGTCGGGTATGACCACAGGTGAAAGCAAAAGTACCTGTCCAGTGGAGCCTTTCTTGATGCCATCACCGGTGACACTGATAGCTGTTGGATCACACTGATCACGTCCTCCGACTCTCAAACGGAATGGCGAATCCCTCATTGGAGCACCGTCCAGCGTCACGTGAATGTAGTGATTACCACTCTTAAATTCCTTTCCCATAATACAGAACTCTTTCGGGAAGAAAGTTGGGATTTCTGACCTCCTTCGGGAGGAATCGCATAGCATAGCTTTCACCATCCTCAATTGGGACAATGTCGATCGTCTCAATTTCGTTGCTCGGCGTGACTACCTTAACCAGTTCACCGTCATTGGGATTGGGCAGCGAATAAAGCAAGATATTCAGTGTGAACAACCTTTGCTTCGAGATGTCCATTGGCACGATGGGTGAGCACAGTAAATGTGAATGCTTTTCCGGCAGGGATTCCTTGATCATGGAACTGTGCCAACTCCAACTTACGAACCTCACCAGTAGCGGGTGCAATGAATACCTGAGAAAAAACTGATTACTTTAAAAATTACTAAAGAAGACCTAAACATGGAAACAGCGCACTTTGAACGGAGAATCCGGGATATGTTGGTCGTTGAACTTGATTGCAACCAAATACTCTCCAGGCTGAGCGACCTTGTACTTTACATGACAATTACCGTCCTGAAATTCCGAAAATTACGCTGGATTTTCAGAAGATTTCTGAATTCGAACTGTTTCAGTCCTCAAAACGTAGATTAAAAATGCTTCATGTAGAGGTCGCTGCAAGGTAGTGAGAGAAACAAGGCTGCAATAGAGATCAGCTTTTCGTACGGTTACTGGAGCTATTTTGGGATGAGTCACTTTGTGCTTTCATAATTATTACTTACATTTTGAATTGATATGTCCAGCTATCTACGGTAGTTAAGTTCATTCAACGACTACCTCTTGCTTAGCGAAGCTTTTCGCCACCACATGCTTGCCTTTAGAACCTGCGCTCCATGGCTCCGTGAAAATTTTCAGCAGCACTTAGCATTTACAACCTCGAATCCACGCCGCCCCACCGCACGCACACAAACACCCTCACCTTCATTGTTTTTTTATGAGGACCAATTGCATTGAATTCCCTTGAGTCATCACAATTACACCTACTTCAAAAACTTCTTGTTATTCCCCATTATATTTTTGCGCCTCTTGCCCATTCTCGGAGTACCATGATCCTTTATTTTGTTCCCCGTTATTACCCACACTGCCAAAATGCTATCGCGGTCATACATGTTATACTATATACTATGTTATACTATGTTATACTAGAATGTCTTCCCTGTTGCGCTCATACAAAAATTGAATTGAATACTAGTAGGAACGTACACATGTTTACCACTAAAATTACGTAGTCTGTAAACGGTCTCAATCCTTACTCAGACCACGAGGCTTTGCCCTGATCATTTAGCACTTCGAGTGAATAAACAGACATAAGCACAACCGATTACGATGATGGAAGCGCAATAACATCAAAAAATAACTGTAGACCGCAATAACTTGCAGAAGTTTCTTACAGCCTACACGGGTTCGGTCATCCAAGAGCTCTCCTACACGCTGCAAATCATAGTACACCTTGAGTAATCAATACTTTTACCGTTCACCAACGTTGGAGTGTGTTGTAAATTTTCTAAACTATAAAAAATAGCATTGGGACCGTTCGAGTAGACCTTCTTAGCAATATGTCACTAGCTTCAGCAGATCTTTCGCCACATATACATATAGGCATACACATATCCCATATAGGCATACACATATCCGATAAATTCACCCATAACACTGGATCATAAAAGTTTCCACTGTTATCATTGAGCACCGAAATGACACCGAGATGAAATTCAGTGACTTGGTCATGTTTCAAGCAGCACTCCCAGCATCCTCCCTTTCTAATGATTTCTACAACAGTGCCCAGTTGTACATGATCACTTTTGAAAATCAAATGTTCCTGCCCGATGTCGATTAAGGAAATCAGTGCCTATTTCGTGCGTGTTTGGTGCGATCTTTCTGGTAGCAGCTCATAGATCAGTTCCAACCTCTTGTAGCTCACATGCCACCCGAAGCGGACGAATATTACCGTGCACTCATTACTAAAGAACATTACAATCTCATGAAAAAATTCGGTGCGACGGCTTGAAACATTGAATGTTAATTAGGGAAGGACAACTCGAACAAGACTTTCCTCTCCGCTCACACCATATATAAGCTGAAATGGTAATACAACCTGAGATCACGCGGCACAACCTGACATTCACGACAGTTCCCCATCCGTTTAGCTTTGAAAACGAAACAGCCCAGTGATTATTTCATCGAAAGTGATTGCCTGCTTGTAATAACGCGGATATGCGTGAGCGGCATAAGTCAATGTTGTTCCGACAAATATTATGTGCCTAGGAACAAGATCAGGTGTCAACCTCTTCACAGGACAATGATCTTAAAAGAAAGCAGGAAATACTTCGAGCCAGGACACGCCTGGAACATCTTAAGCTCAACGACCCAACAAAAAGTAGTTATTCGTGCAATCGAGTTCTGTTTCGTACGCCGCTTTGTGAGGCGAGTTAAGGCATACATTATATGTGCATGTATCATTCCTAGATGCTTCGTAATACAGTTCTTCTGGCAAGTTGTCTCAAGAAATTTGCGCAGATAGTTTTGATAGAATAGCGGGAAGGAGCTCCTGTCACTAGGGGAACTTCCCCTCGAATCTGCTAAGCTCTCACGAAGATGTAAGTATGGAAAGGTTTCTCGTGGTGAACCTGTCGGCTATGAAATGAGGCGAATTACCTTGTGAAAAATTGTGCTATTAAAGTGAAAAATCCAAGGACTACAGCGTAGTGAAGTATTGATAACCACAAGATGCGCGACTCTTTTTTTTTGTCTTACCACTCATTTCTCATCGGTTTGAGCAGGAATATCGATATAATACAAAAATAAAAGGATCGTGCTAACGTATACTGCTGAAACCGATTCTACGGCGAAGAATACCTTATGTTCTTGGAATTCCATTTGTGGTTTGCTCGGCCCTTCCATTGATACAACCAAATTGCCAGGTCCTGCTTCACGAGTGTAAATGTTGAAGGTTTGTGGAGAGTTGGTCTCACCGCGAACAACTCCTTGCCCTGATGCTCTCACCTGGACAAAAGATGTTGAGACATACTTTGTGCAAATAGAAAGTTGAAGGGAATGAACGCACTTTGTGAGCTCCTCCTTCTGCGAACGGACCAACAGTGAATTGGAAAGGTGAACCATAGATGTGAGCATCTTTGTTTAAGATCGACAAATGGTGCAAACCTTCCATTTTAGGGAACCACCTAAACAACACAGGTTAAAGATATTCAAAGAAATTCAATCGCACCGCTGGTAAAAAAAATGGCGTGCTTGAAGAATTGCTTGAAGAATTGTACGAACAAGAAGGTACGTTCAGAAAGAGCATTTCAGATGAAGGCAGCTGAGTTCCAGATCGCTCCGTCGATTGTCATAGGAGCTCATAATTATGTAGTTAAGTGGTGAAGAAGGGGTCTCGCTAAGCCCGATAACTCTACTTCATTGAAAAGCCAGACATTCAGTGTTTGATATGCTATTGGCCATGTGTATTATTATTACACAAGCCAAAAGCGTGTTTATAGATGAATTCAGTACCAAATGTTCTGCCCCAGAAGAAATTGAACTTGAAATCGAACGAACGCAAATCCCTTTTCTTTCACTTCGATTCTTACATCAAGCCTTCGATGACATCTTGCAATTTCGGGAGTCAAACCCTGAAAAAATCACGAACCTAATTTGGAAGAACTGATCTCCCATATCTCGCATTTCAACATCTTCGGTGCGTCCTTTCGGATCAAGGATTTTTGCGCAGCTGTCCATTGGAGTGACATTCGGCAACTTCAAAAATAGGACCGCTTCCTTCCCGACTAGAGACAGTCCAGCCTGAAAATGTTCTCATGACCACGTGCAAACCTTAATCGTACCGTAATATTTTGTTCCACCTGTTCAGCTTTTCGAGAAATTTCTTCCTGCTTTCTTCCTGCACCTTTTCCTGTGCACTGCACCGTGAACGGGCTGTCTGAAAAGAATCTTTATGAGATACCTTACAACCTTAAGCTTAATGGTCTAATCAGCGCACACACACACTTTTATTAATTACGCTTGAATCGTTACTTCTGACTTTCATGGTTTTAATTGCTGCGGTTCAACTATATACCACAATACACTTTCGACCTTTTCTCCATTCTTCACTTCAGAGGCTTTTTCATAGACAAGTATGAACGGAAACCTTTGACCAACATGTTTTCCATTACATAAGCGAGCCGTCTCTCTCACATTAAACATTCGAAAATCCTGAGTCTTACAATGAAGCTTTGGTCTCCGTTATGAACATTTGTGCTTTCACAACTCATATCCTCCCCACTCAAGCCCAGCCGTGCTAGGACACTTCTATAGTTGAGCAGCGGTGTAGCAACTATGGTCAGACTTCAGAGGTGTGGGGCGGGAGGCTCCTTTGCGGTATGTCACCATGGTCGCAACGACCCTTTCGCTTTTTGCGGAGTCCAGGGTTAAAGATCAAAAGCCTTGGATATTTGCAGGAGACCGAGGCCACGAACGAATGGGCCAGCTCCGATAGGATGACAAATTAGGCCTATCTCCTTGTGACTGCAAGTAGACGCTGCCAATAGCCTCTTCTCTCTAGGATTCCTTTTCCACAGAAGTCGAAATATTCGACTACAGGTGCTCTTTGATTAAATCCTAGTATGTTAAGATTTTCGAGTCTAGAATCTCACACATGATTCTTATTTTACGTTCTTTATCATGAACCTACTTGGCGGCGAATTTTCGACACAATTTTGTAGTATGTAAGGGGAACTGCCGCCTTTTACAAACTGGCACAACGGGCTTTTGAAAAACAAGTACTGAGAGGTTATCAACGTCCCAAAGGTAGCAAAACAATGTGTAGCTCCATACTATTCACCTCGAATTTAAAAATTTCCAGAAAACCGTGAAAGTCCATCATAATT
Source organism: Haemonchus placei (assembly GCA_900617895.1). NCBI lineage: Eukaryota > Metazoa > Nematoda > Chromadorea > Rhabditida > Trichostrongylidae > Haemonchus > Haemonchus placei. Next base: position 47,379 of record UZAF01016577.1, read on the forward strand.
GTGTTGACCCCACGTCTTAGTGGCGGAGGCGGTTTGGATAAACTTTGATTAATTCAAAGAATGAGACCACTATGTCGAGCTGAACTGGGATCCCTGATTCTCAGGTTCTAGGAACTTGCTAGTAATCAAAATTTTGATAAAATAAAGCTCAAAACCTTGTACCTCCAAGTAGAAAAGGAGCCTTTCAAAACAAAACCGTTTATGCCCCAATGTTTGGACACTTTTAGATGAAACAATAGATTCTAAGGAGTACACGTCACTCGTGACTGAGGCGTTGGACAACAACTTGCTGCACAGGAAAAGAGGACCTTTACGATCATTCCCCTTGCTTCAGAGCTTCTTGAAGGAGCCTCAGATTCTTGCACATTAATGGAAAAGTGAAACGTCTACTTGGAACTTGATAAGGAGTTTAAATCAACAAAATCACGCTCTTTCTCCCTCGGCAGCACAGATCCCATTTAGAATTCCACTTTTTATTCAACCTCGATTTTGACCAGCCTTCGGTTAATCGGAGAATACACGCTTGATAAGGGGTGGTCTCTTTTTATAATAATTGTGCGATCCCCTTCTTTTAGATGTTCTTACCTAAACTCCCTTGGCTTTTCTTCGCGTTCCTCTCTTCCCCACAACCAGCTACCATTGTTTTCACCCCCGTCTCGCTGCAGGGTGCATCGCTCTAATCGTTGATGGGAGCAAATTATGTTTTGCTTTCAATCAATCCAGGTCATTACACCCAGCGAGGTAAGGAGGCCTCCAAAAAAAAAATTCTGTCGACTTTTAGATGGCAAACGCGAATCGACTCTTCGAAGTCACCTCTGTTACTACTTAGAAGCTCGCAGGCACATATGTACTAGTTAATTTCTGAGGAAGAATGAATCAAGAAAAACGGTAAGATGAGTACTTAAGGGATGAGCCAACAAAATAAATAAAAATCGTACGAGTTACTAACCTTTCACATGATTATCTGCAAATTTGACTGCTACGACGTAAACTCCTGGTTCCGTTGGCTTGTAGAGTACCTTTATTAGTCCGGCCTTTACCTCTTTACAACTGAGTTCTGCCTTTGATGGACCTTGCACAGACACAGACAATCCGCCATATCCTACAATTCACATATTTATTGAAAGAATGCTTCTATTAAACTGCCATCGCAGTGCCCGTGAGCGAAGACAGCAAACACAATAAAAAACAAATAACAGTTGTCGAGCACGTGAGAAACGACATATTCTCACTGAACAACCCGAGAATACATCTAAATAAATAAGCCACACCAGCGCATTAAGAAACCTTCGGAGAAAAAAAACCAACCTGCTTTACTAGTATCAATGAGAATCTCATTCTCTTTCATACACTCAGCGCTCTTCTTGCCTGGTCCACTAACTTCAACCCTGCTTGCATCTCCTACTTGCGACTTGTCCACCTTGAATAAAAAATAATCTAGCAACGGATATCAGAGGTTGCCTTATGCTGCAGCTTGCCTTGATTTTGAAAGGTGCTTTTGGCAATAGTTTTCCATCCCTCTTTACAGAAATGAGATGCTCGCCCGATTCACGAGGTGTGAAAGAAACACCTGGAAAACATCAATTCCTATATTTTTTATGGGCAATAAACGAAAGTGATATGACTGCTTTATATGAGGTTTCATGTCAAAGAGTCAGACCTGCAATGGCTATAATAAATATTAAAAATTACCGAGTCGTCCTCCTTCGATGAGACGAACAAAGCATGGTTCCTCAATACCGGATGGCGACTTGATTGAAGCAGAAATACCTTTCAACTCCGAATGACTAATATTCAAGGCCACTTCTGAAGTCGAGCCAACAGACAGGTGAGCACGTTTCTGAAAAAAAAAATGAATGAAAATCCATTCTTGGCGGCTCAATGTAGACATTTTTCGAAATACTTTTAGGGTTGAACTAGAATAGTTAATGAAAAACAAAACTCATTATTCCCCAAAGATGTTCAACAGTTATAAAGAACGCGTGTTGGACCTTAAGAGCAAGAAAAGGAGAAGGTGGATGAGTCAATTGCATTACTTGTGTTTTTGTTGAGACCAAGGAGAAGTGTAGGAACCGTCGGACTAATCTGAGTTTTAACCTTGCGGGAAGGTAGGACGAAAATAATATGCGAGAACTGGTCCTCTTCAATAAAAACTCCGCCAATTAACTTGAAATTGAGCAGAACAATTGACGTTTTTCAAGTAGAATTTTGGTATCTGAGTATTGAGTTGGCAAGGCTCCATTATCGATGTCTGGGGAACTTGTTTAAATTTGAGAACAATAGCTCCTCTCTGCTTCTGGTGGCAAAACGGAAGAGGAAGAAAGGAAACCTCTGAACGTGACTGTATTTTAAGGATGATGAACCTCAGAGCACCGGAAACGAGTCGTAGTGATCCCATCGTTGGACGTGAACAAGAAGCTAAGGGTGGGTATGATCAGCAATGGTATCTTTGTTGCCCCTAACTCCTGCGCATGTCCTAAGTAGTCTGAAAATGACACTTAGCACTTTATCGATTTATCCGTGTCACTCTATGATGTAAATGACAGCTTTCAAGAGTTTCTGGATGTCACTTTACACAGAACAGAAAAGGCCCACCTGTCCTTCACCTGCAACCAAAACGTGGAATGGCGAATCATGAACTTCTTTCCCACCAAGCTTCACATGAACCTTGTATTCTCCTGGAACTGGGGGAACCCACGTTACGGAGCACGTGCCATCCTGAAGTGGAAATCATTGAAATTTTTCTGAAGAGGCCATAAAAGGGATCTAAAAAGTGGAGGGAAATGGGAATTTTCAGGAGCAGGAGTTATACGTCAAAAAATTGTTCATGACCACCTTGTTGTCGTGAATCTTTATCCTGCTCTGTGCGGGTCCTTCGATGCTCACAGACAGCTCTTTTGCTGCAGTTCCTTTCGCGCACACGGTGAAGGCAGCCGGCTCGCCCACGATCGAATTCTGTAGCCCGGGCCCGTAGACGGTGGCATATCCACCATCATAGCTGTCAACGTAAAAACGAAGCGGACTTCCCTAAAAAGAATAGGGAGCATTTGCAACACATCAGAAGTTGCAAGAAAAAAAATTACCGCAATATGAGCTCCGTCCTGAACGATAGCCAACTCATGGGAGCCATGCTTCTTTGGCACATATTTCACTTGAATCGTTCCTGAAGAAGTCCAAATAAATATGGTAACCTACACGTGAGACAAGCATGAATATGTATGAGCATTTCGCTCAAAAGCGAAAATCCATCAGATGCGAATCCTGGAGTAAGAAGTTATTTGGGAAGTAAATGCAACTACTTAAATAGTCCTTCACTACACTGGGTAGGAGACCATCTTTCCGCTAAGTAAACTTGTTTAGTAATATTTAAGTCGCACTGAATATAAATGTACGCTTGTTCTACAGAGCGTAGCGTTCAGCAGAAGTCGGGCCGTTAACTTTTATTATGTTGCCATCAAAAATTTATGATGCCAACCAAACCCCTGTGACAATCCAACAAGTCAAGTCAACTTTGCAAAGCGGACGAACGAGCCTAGTTGAACAAAAACTGTTCCCCTTGTCCAGTAATTCCTTAAGTTTGCGAATAGTTATGTGACCCATTTGTACTGTCCTAGGCAACTGAGAATTTGAGAACATACGTTGCTGAGTTATCACGAAAACCTTCGCAAATTGTATCACGGAATCCTTCGCAAATTGTTATAGAGGATCAGTTGTCGTGGTAATCTTATAAGCGTCTATAGCTTGGACATCAATCTTTCGCAGTGTTGCGAAGATTACATCCAGTGCTCAGGTCCAAAGGACAATCATTCGATGGGAAAACCCATAGTTGCAGGTGATTAGGAAGACAAAATGTGCAGAAACAGACCTAGCCCTAACGAGTGCTTCATAAATGCTTAGAAAAGGTAAAACATAGCACAAAACACTAAACAAGCAGTTGTGTTTACTCACTGAACACCCTAGTTTGAAGAAAACATGTTTTCTGTGGCTTAGCTACATAGTATTACAACCCAATTAAATCAGATCGCAGTACTTGTACAACGATTCCCCCAACGCACCTTACCGAGTGCGAAGCTTGCATTTTACACCTGCACTATGGAGGAATTATGAGCGTTGTAAGATGTAGGAAAAACGGGACGATAGAAGACGATTCAAAAACTACCTCAAAATAAACCCAATACGAGGAAACACTCTCTTACCGTCATGATTATCGATAATCTCAGCTTGATCGGCATCCTTGGATGGCATAGTGACAATAGCTTTCAACGAATGTGGACGTACTGATGGAGGAACGTTGAACTGAAACCTTCTATTGATTGCTAAACTCTAGCCGAACTTGACTCTAATTCCTTTGAATTTTACTAAGCATATGGCGTAGCAGTTAAAAACCCGATCAAGGAAGTGGAAGCCGTTTCATGGATCATTCGCACTCTGAGAAGCTTCAACTGATAGTCTCTTCCTAGACTCGACTCAGTAAGATGTTGCATCATCTCAGTCCATTTTGCCTACCTTCAAACGTTTTTCTAATCTTTTCAGGTGGCCCTACTTAGCTCCCAACATTAGCACCTTCAAACATTTTCCTCATTTTTTAGGTGACCCTACTTAGCTCCCAAACTCTACTAGCGCTGGCTGGAATAGCAATCACTGTCAAATATTGCCAAAGAGGAGTGATTTTCGAAAATGCCAAGAGAAAAAGGCAGAGAGAGAAAATGAAGTTATCTTGTCTTGGATATTGGAAAACAGATAAGAGTTGCAACTTCATCATGAAAGTACTCGAGTGCCGAAACTCGAATTTCGAAGGGCTACGAAATTGCCCAGAAAACATCTGCTCAATAAAATAGTTTAAGTGAAGAAAAACTTGCAGTGAATTCTCTGGTTAAGAAGCTGGTAGAAGTTGGAGATGACGAATGAGGCGATGTCGATAATGCTGTTCGCTTATAATCGTATGAATTTGTGCTAGTCGCGGTACTGTCAGGAGTGACAATGTGTCGACTCGGTGAGCTCGGAAGATCCTTCTTGCTGCTAACGTTGCTACTGCTCCCAACACCGGACGTGTAGCGATGTTCAAGCCTCTCGACTACAGAATTCTCTGAAGTGAGCGAGTTGACACCACGCAAGCGGTCCGAGGAAACTGCCTGAAATTGGTAGAAATGTAAGTTATCGAACAAAACTGTTGCTCATTTTCACTATGCTGGAATAATATCAATTTCAGTCATTTGGGCGAGTGTAGAGTCGAAATTCATTTCAACAAATGAGGAGAAGATTAGGGTAACATGGTGGCATCAAGTGCAAGCGACAAGATCTGATTACCACATCATTTTCATGTTGCATATTGAAGTACAAAGTGGGATGGACTCCTAGTCCAATAACTGGTAACCAAAAACAAAATGCGAAAAGTGAATAGGCAGATAACCGCCGTGAGATCTCTATGCACCAATGAAGTAAACTGCCGTGCCTTTGGCAAAGCGTGTGGTTGAGGCAGACGAATGCACACTCTGGCAACTGTTTCAGAGGCTGGCAAAACACGAGTTCGAGACGACAGACATGATGATAACTACTGGTTGGCACTGGCGTTCCACAACAATATCTCATAAATAAAACGAAATGTTTTTTATATTGAAGTGAAGCTTTCACACAATGTATCTGCTTCTTCCTGCACTTTCATGTGATGAAGTAACACCTTTGCAGAGATTTCGGTACGGGTCTTTAATAACTAGTCCTTAGGGTATTAGTCGCATGTGCAATATTTCTGTTTTACATTGCAAAAGGCATTCACAGCTATATTTACTTTATGTTGTAGTCACCGAAAACGAGTTAACGTCTTCTCAACGCACCCTAAAAAAATCGAAAACTCTCCTAGACGGAACAGTATTATATCGGTCATCATTCGGTCACCGCTACTTCTTCACCCTATTATTATTTGTATTATTTATTGAGGGCGGAGGTGGTATAGTGGCAAGTGGCGCACTATATCACACGCACGGTCAGGGGTTCGAGTCCCGGATCGATGCCCACCTGGGCCAACCAAGCCTTCCATCCTTCCGGGGTCGGTGAATTGGTACCAGACTTGTCTGGGAGGATAAAAGCACTGACTTGTACATCGGCTGGCCACCGCAAGTCATTGTATAGGCCACATACGCACTCATTACGCCATTACGATTCTGAATCGAAGTCGAGTGTGGGGGCGGATCCCTTAGACGGGATTGATTAACGCCAAAAACTTTAAACTTTATAACTTTATTATTTATTGAACTATGGTCTTGTCAAGAATGTTTCCTGGATGTCATTCAACCACAGTTCCTTTTTGTTTCGTTACTGCGCTCGCTTCTTCATTGAAAATAATCATTATTCCAAGCGAATGTGATCCTATTTTCTAAACTTCTCTATGTTGCATGTACTATTGCTCGTCTGCCTCATCTTCACTTCCGCGAACATTTCTTACTGCGCATGCCCGAATCCATTTTATCCTCATCTTTCTAGCCGGAATACTTCGATATGATCCTTCCAATCAAGGTTTTACGTAATAGATGAGTCTCTACACCTTGTCGCTGGTTGCCTGTTCTAGCTAATGTTTACTTACAGAAAAGGGCATCAGGGCCGAAGCTTGAGAGCATGAGTTGAAAATTTTTATTATCCCTCTGTCCTCATGGACTGTGAGGTTTCTAAAAATAATGAAATCCTCTACCCCTATATTATATTTTCCTCCCCAGAGCATGTCACATTCCTTTGTTTTCTCAATCACTAACTTTTTCCTAACAAGATCAACTCGGTATATCGTAGTTACAGTTCCTTGGATGTGTGAGGATATAAATAATCCTCACAACGTGTAGCGATTCCTAGACAGTGTCCAGCCGCACAGTATCTCGTTCACGAAGGACGCCTGTTACCCTATTACATTTTCAGATTCATTCAAAGGAGTCATATACAACCTTCGGTTGCCTACGAAGGGACATACCTAAAAAATCAACGCGACTATTGTTACCGCATCGAATCGCGAGACAGAAAAACGAAAACGGAGGCGAACCTATCGAGAAATACTAGATCAATATCATCTTCCTTTCACAACTAACCCAAATTTTTGTAACCAACGACTTCAGAGTCCTCAGTCCCTATGATACTACGTGACCCTCAACAAAAAAANTTCGTTTTGACGCTTTTGTTTTCAAAGTCAGAAGTTCCTTTCGGCCGCTCTAACACTCCATGTTGGCTGATGGCTGAAGAGTGGCGATTGGCGTAAGGTGCCAATCAACATCACAAATCACTTTTTCGTTTAAAGGTTAAATTTAGGAATTTTAATCTTAGGCGAGCTGCATGAGCAATCCACTTAGTGCTATCGATCGACGCCGACTCTTTAACGTTCATAGTATCGCCATCAGTCAAATTTGGTGCGACAGCTTATCGCCATTGGTCAGCACGAAGTTTGGCTGATGGCTATCGCACTATGAAGGCGACTAGTTGAAGTTACCTTAAACCCGCTCTTATAAAACACTCGAATTGAGAGATCTTACGTTGCAGCAATGAAGAACGACTAACTCAAAACCTGTTATTAAATCTATCTTGGATTACAAGGCATTTGCCAGCGAATAGCGATCAACCCCCGAGAAATCAACAGAAGTGGTTGCAGCGAGTGAGAGTCCTACTTCTAACAAAAGCACAACTAAAGCAAGCGGTGTATGTAGGAATGTGGGCGTTCTTGTAAGCCTATTTTTCTGGTTAGTTCGTTGTTGATGCTTGCCATTGGGAAAAAATAACCGCTCAAAATCTTGACAACAGCATGGCATACATTAGGTTGCCAAAGTTCTACTTTTCCTTCACACTGGATGGGCTTATTTTCCTAACGTATGTTCTACTTAGGTGGTCTAAGCAATCATAGGAGGAATATACCAATCACTTTTCGGGTGGACGTGCATGGAAATACGACACAGGGTCATTTTTCATCTCAGGCTACGTCAACACAACTATCACTTTCCTCAACTATAACGAATCGAATTGTAAAATAATTCCCATGCTATAAGACCAAACTTTAGCACAAGACAAATGGCCGCAAGAGTGAGAGAGGCGCTTAAAGCTACAGGCCTTCACTTAAAATAGAACCGGTGAGAACGAGCTTCTTCCGAATTTCTAACCTTTTTTCCGATTTATATACTTTTAGTTCCTTCTGTTTCGCATAGAATTGCATTGTTAGCTATGTTGCTTCACCAAGCGTCCATTTATCTCTTGTTTAATACGGAATTACTGATGCCTCTCAGTCAAGCCACTGTCTTTTCGAATTAATCGAGATGATATGAAAGTTGATCAGTATTGATCGAGATTAATGGCTAGAGTTCTAACCACTCCGAAAAGAAGGGTCAAAACGGCAGGATTACTTGGCGTTTCGGTTAATATCCTCCAGAATGCTTGGAATTCGGACTCTCAGAAAATCACAGTCCAAAGGTCAACTGGCTTCAAAGCTATACGCGTGCAAGCGTATGCACCCGAAACTTGTTTCTGATGAAGTATTGAACCGGCGCTACGTATCGGATTATCCCGTGCTAGAACACGTTTCGCTCTCTCGAATGCCACCCAGAACTAAAGTGCTCACTTGTTCCTCATAATCATTTGTGTTTTACGGCAATCGAATGGGTCATAATCCAATAATAATTAAAAATTTTCCCCAGGGTTTAATCCCGTCATATTGAGAAAACGCTTACAGCTCCAATCCGAGTACATACTATTGCTTCGATGCANCGACGTGTATGCCCATATAACACATAAGTGACCATGTTAATGTAAATCCCATTCACAAGAATTTTTCAGCCTTGGAAATTTACCCTTTGAGACCGGGTTGCGGAAAAGTTCGACTGAAAGGGGTTGTTCACATATGCACATATGTGTCTAGTCCTGAGCTAAGACATACGATCTACATGAAAGTACTTCTGCATTGAAGTGAAGTCTCCTTCATTACGCTACACTTCTTTCAATTCATCAAACTATACTCACTAGTTTTTCATAGGGTAATCATCTTTTCAACCTTTCCAGACAAATCCAGGAAAAGATTCCTGGACTCGGCACACACACTCTGAACATCGGGCTTAGTCCTCCAACACCTTGGAGGGTTCTGATTGATTGAAAGAACTAGAGCCGTGCAATCTATGCAGGTAACAATGAACAACAGCGATGAAGTCAGGCTTGATTTGTGGTTGAGATGGCGGAACTTACATACCATACGCCTACCTCATGCAAATAAATTAGAGCAAAACAATATTAACGCTTTCCCGATATCGAATTGAAATAGGCTTTTGACACAAGTAGGCGCTGCGATTGCAACATTAGTTCAAGAAAGCTTGATGAATCGGCTTCAGAATACCAACAAGAGGTAATCTACTTACAGAGAGGAAGAAGACGCGAGAATGTGTCCAGATTTTGAGAAAACAACGAGAGCAAAGGTAGAACAACTATGCCGTCAATAACAGACGCAGCCTCAGACGGCAAAAAAGAGCGAGGGAGGAAGGCAGGGCAGCAGGGTGAGAGCAGGCTCCACACCAGCTCAACGACTACCCAGCGACATGCCCACGTCATCGCATCGCATTAGCCCTTCCAAAAGGCATTCCGCCAACTCGATGGCATGACGATTTAGGGTTCGCATTACCCTGAGGGCTTACTAACTGAACATACAGAATAAGTCAGTGCTAACCTCGTATGTGATTTCATCCACTTTATCGCCTCCATAGTAGACGTCCAGAGAATTGACACCCGGTTTCGTTGGACGGAATTTGACTATGTCACGATGTCGATCAGGTCCAATTCTTTTTGATTCCAAATCTGAAAGATTTGAACAATCATTGAACTGTACCTTATAAATTTAGCCAGTCGCTTAAATTTTTTAGGAAGAAGAAATACCGAATTTCACAGCAGCCGGATTTCTAGGGACGACGGCCAGATGAGCTCCAGAATTCTCGTGAATTCGATCATAGGATACTACGCTCAGTTCTCCAACGGGCACGTGAATCCCAGCAAGTTTGTCTGCAAAGAACAATTATTCGTCTGATATTAGAGAACTAATGATTTCTTTTTTTTTTGGAGGCCAGTTAATCAGTTAAATTAAACGAATATCCACTGAATGTGCATCCGAAACCTGATAATTTGCACTAAGGCACAAGAAACACATAAGCCCCACATCCGGCCTAATTTATTGCCTGCGTGTTACGAGTTCATGCGCTAAACCGCTCGACAGACAATTGACCGTTTTTGGCACCAATTCCTGCCTGTCAGCGGGCAATATTTTTGGATTACACCCTTTTTGTGTACACAGACATGTTTTAAGACGGAGGACTTTTAATCCTTGCAAAACAGCCTCAACGAGGTCATTTTTGAGCGTATAAGCAGCACAAAATGTTCGCTTCAAAAAGTTCTTTTCCGCATTCTCTGCCGCCACAAGTCTCACGAAGTAAACTCAAGCTCTATTTCATTCCACGATGTCCTATCCTAATCTGAAAATCTGATCTTGCAGAGGCAAAAATTCATACTGATTACTGTTCAATAGATTGTGAACAAGAGCCCAAACACACTGGTGTCGAGTTGCAGAGCCTGCTTTGCTATGATTGTGTAAAAAACTAAAGTGTTTTCAGCGGAAATTGGCAAGCTCTGTAGCGGACCATTTGCTCAACAACTTAATAGCAATTAGTAATGGTAGACAACTTCACTTTCCTCCAGCTACCAATTTATATTGATCTGAAATTTAAGATACAATTAACTGGATATGTGATTGATCTGATTATTTCATTATAAGGCAAATAGTGCAATCACTGCGCGACAACACCAATCATTCAGTGCAAGTTCTCTTGTTGAATTTAAAGCCGAATAGGAGAGTAGTTGCTAAATATGTATATGGATGGCGACTGTGCCTCGAACTACTTAAGGACGCGCCACCAAGTTACTTACGCTGAACTGGGACACTTTCCGCATGTTTTTTCAAAAGTAGGTTCCCCATCCCAAGAAAAAGGGAATACATCACAGTTGGACCCATAACTTGGTTTCAATCCAGATCAGCTTAGACTCTTCGCGTTCCTTGTCGGCTGGGTGATATTTCACAGAAGCAGAACCCCTTTTGAAGACGTCACTTTTTGCGAGTGATATTTGCAGTGCTGGCGAGAACGCCCCACAAACGCCATCATTTTCGTCTTTGGTTCGATCCCGGGTAATCCATCTAGTTCGGCGCTATTATGAACGCTATTAAAGAAAGAGAAAAATAGAATAGCCTCCTGATAGGTGAAAGGCCACAGCTTTGCACCTGTTTCGTCCCGTAGGGTTCTACAAAAAACCACTTTGCCCAAAAAATTTACGATCTAACAGGTCTCTCCGCCATCAGTATCAGGGACAACAGAGGTGTTTGACGGCCTGCTTCATAACCTAGATACTCCAAAGCTTTTACTCAGTCGCTAGCAAAAAAAAAAACGCTTGAGCTATATGAAAAAAAAAACGAAAAATGCTCCCACCATTTATCCCAGCCATGGCTCAACCAGAAAGTTGATGTTCAAGGTGGTCAAGCTGAGGTAGAGGTTGGTAAACACTCACGGTCCAATGAAAGAGTTCCCTTATCATCCGCTCCACAGTTCATGATTCATCATGTCACAAAAGGCCAAAAGGTCACATTGGAACCATTTTTTTGAGAGTCTAGACAGCATGCCCACCTTGCATAGAAAACACGCTCAGCATGAATGGCGCTTGTTGAAAAAGACAATGTAACTGGCAGCTGAATGTTCTTAATTTGCAGTAAACACTCCTGTTTCCAAGATAGGGAATGAGAACTATTATGGAATCGTTTTCAGCCTTGATCTTGGTCAACGGCCTATGCATTATACAACAATGCTCAATCCTCTCGCATGAGTTCCCACTTCGCTCTGAGCTTTGTTCACGCATTGAAGATTTTTTATTAGCACTTTGGATTTTCATGCTCCGCAATGAAAGTTGCTCGCCGTCTTCTTACTTCTCTGAACAAATTTGTTTGAGAATGCTATAAGACTAGCCTCTAAATGGCAGATTTCGTTCGCTGATGGATTTTAAGACTGTCCCTATCATCTATTTCAAAATACTTAATTGCTTCAAATTCGTAACGGCAAATGCAATGGGACTTGGTTTTTGTTCTTTTATCAACTATTATTATAATGAAGATGAAAAAGAGTATTCGAATCCCAAAAATCGATGCCACGTTGTAAAACGTCATTTGGTGCGAGCATGTTCGAAAGAAACGAGGAAAAGCGGACAACATACGTTCGCTTTGCGAATTTGCTTATAAACACGTTTGAAATTGCCGTATAGCGAATTTTGTCGAAAACTGCAGGATTTTAGTTAAATCATCAGAAGAAGGCATAAGAAAGCGATGTTCACTTGGCACCGAGTATATCTGTGCAACCCTTTTTTTTCTTTTCAGTGAATTGCTTACTAGTTTCCCGAAAAGCCCTTCATCTCCTATGAAAATTTTTCAATATAAATTGAATGCTGCAAATACAAAACACAAAACAATTAACGGTGAAAAAGGGAGTTTTCGCATATAAAACCGATAACAATGATGTTTACGCTGTTACGAACAAAGGATGGATGTAAGGAGGTTGAGAAATTTAATGAAAAGGGTAACTATCACACCAATAAAAACACGCGGTAAGTATAAAATCAAAGATGTCAAGCGAATTTCGAAGCGATGCTGAATGTGAACCTACGTCAGAAGGACGCAGCCAATGGTGTTCCACTTTGTGAAGCGAGACAGTTTGTGGATATACCAACAATCTCGCACACGAAATCTCCGTAAATCTTTCCACAAGCATGAGGAATAGACAGTAATGAAAAGAAGCCCAGAGTGAGATCGTCATTCTCTCACAAATTCGCAAAAGTCTGAAGTATAAACCGAATGATTTTCTAGTCCTGCTTCACATGACCTCCAACTACGAACATATAAGTAATGCGCGACCAATACCGAGCTCGTTTCCATTGCTGCGTCGGAAAAGCTGATTTACATCATCTCCTTACATACAAGAAAAATTACTTGAATCACTGATGAGACTAGACTTTTGAAACAGGAGGGGAAAGGACCTGACGTGTATTGGGGAACTTAAGAATAAGCATAAACCAGCACAACGATCTGCGGCGAAACAGTTCAGTAGTAGCATGGTGCACAAGCTCAGCCACAAAACGTTCCATCAGTACAGAACCTATGAACGGACACCTCTGAACGGCGGGTTCCTATACAAGGTTATCAATTCTCTATACTGAATGATAGGTGAGTTCCAGCAGCCAATTTCTTGATTAGTGAACTTTTAAGCATTCGTTGGAAGAACAAACGCCCACTGACGAAAAAAAAAACCCAGTAGATTCTGGTCCATAAATGTTCACAAGTCTAACTTTTGAAAGAGGCTTATAGACAACTCTCACATAGAAGTAATTACTGATCAAACACTGACGCACACATATATCTAGTGTTACACTAAAATACCACTACTCCAAACTCCTTAAGAGCTACTATTATAATTTGCAGTCGCTTACAATTTCAATTAAAAGGACAGGTTTTCAGAACATTGAGAGTGCTGATTCTTCTGGAACATTTAAATATGTGATCCCTTGCAGAACACTAACCTAGAAAAAATTGGAGGACGAGCCTTTCTAATTGCTCCAATTACTTGCACTCATCTACAGCCTCTAGCACAACGAACAGCGACTTGTGTAATAGTAATTATGGCAAAACTTTTTATGTTCAAGGTTAGGAGACTGCGAGGAAACAGTGGAGAGCTTCCACAAGTTTGCCGAATCACTCTGTAGAATACGACCAAATAAACAGGAATCGTTATAGGTTAGTAATGAACCTCACTTCTGAATCTATGCTATTGTTTTGGAAAGTTCCATTTTGAACCGATCTGACTAGAAATTCCCGTAAAAAGAAATCAAAGAAAGTTGCTGGTCACAAAAAGAAAAAAACATTTGTTTTGTATCGTGCCAAAGCTACACTTTTTAGATTGCATTGCGTGAATCGCAATTTCGCATCAAAGGGAAACGTTTTGCTAGCGGAAAATTTCTATGGGACTTGATCACTCTAGTTTTCGACCCCAACATCACACCAGTATGGGAGAAATTCATAGAACAACTCTGAAACACTTCACCACCTATAAATAAATAAAAAATATGAGTATGTCACAGGAAGGAGGCTGCTAATTCGTGTGATTTTAAAAGCCTTCGGAAGTATCCTTCTATGAAGAATTAGTAGATACTTATCCATATTATATAATGGTATTTTCGCATGGCTTCTCAGGGCTCGTATACGACGTATACTAACGTCAAATCCATAACGTCAGGACAGTTGACAGGAAACCTAATTACATCAAAGAAGACTACTAATAATGCGGTTATTGCAGAAGGGGAACTCCAAACAGTCTCGCAGCATTTTTTTTACAGAAAAACTTATCCGTAAATTAAAACTGGAAGCGAAACGACCAGTAGTCCGGAAGAAAACCCTTTCACTCTCGTCGCATGCTGCTCGGAACGGCTCATGCCGACATATAATGGCCATACGATTAAATGATGAGAATGGGTCTGGGAAATTGTTTTTTATAGCCATTCGCTGAGTTACACACCCTACATAACCGAGGAACGTTCTTGATGCTGATCGGTGCACTAACCAAGAGGAACTTTCTTAATGATGATTTCTGCGTGACCCGAGAGGAACGTTCTCAATGCTAATTCTGCTTTACACCGTCAATATCATGCCATTAACGCATCACCTCCTCCATTAGCATTGGAGACGTGTCTTCACAAACATGTTCTAAGGTTCCTCTCCCTGCTGCAAGATATGACGTTTTTATTAAAGCTGTGCACCACAACTAATATATTGCTCCTGCGGTGTCATAGATCACCAGTAAATAGCTCTTTACTGAGAAACACCTGTGAATTCATTTGAAACCGCCCGCAGTAATGGAAAAAACTTCAGAGCAGAGGAACTATAGATCGGAAGGAAATAGTTTGCACTTTTATGTTTTTACAGATACTTCTCCCTCACTCGTGCACATAAATGAGAGACGAGGTGTCAATGATGGTGACGCACGATAAGATGAGTCACCAACATCGCAACCCACCAATGCCATACAAGTTACTCATTACAACAAACTGCCTAAGGGCCGTCAACGAACCAATGTTGGTTCATAAAGCGATTTTGCCTCGTTGAATTGCAGCTCCGTGTCAGCCCCACAACTTTTCACGGTCCACCTTTCCGTATACGCTCACACATGTTCTTGCAAAACCTGTGCAACCTACTGAGGGAGTCCGTCAAGCATAAGGTTGTAAAGCCTAATCCATGCCGATTTTTCTCGCTCATAACCATGAGAATTTCACACAAAGCACAAAAATGCTATCAATGGTTTCCTTACAATTTATAGAGTACATCAAACACGCTCTTACTCACCTGTCAATTTGACATCGTTCTTATTGCCAGACTTCTTCGCAAACACTGTCAGCGGTGAGCCAATCTTTTCACCGTTTATAAAAACGTCTGCTTTATAGTTACCAGCCATGTCAGTTGGCCATCGAAGTTCGTATTGCTTCGGAAGAGCTCCTTGCTTCAAGTAACAGTCACGAGGTCTCAAGTCGGGGCCCTGAAACGCCTGTATTACAGCGTAAAAATTAAACATTGAACAAGGAGTAAAGTATAAACTTTTTCAAGCATCGAGAGCACTTCATATGACTAACAGAATTCAAAGGCACGGAGGTTTTTTTTAATAATATGACGCATGGTATACAACTTTAAATATTTTTTTTTAAGCGAAAGTGAGCTAAGCAGACAATCTCGTTGATTTCCTTCGTATTTAGTATTGATGCACTAAAAACACAGCTGCAATTACTTCACCACAACAACGCGAAGTGACTAAGATTCTTCAAATTGATCTCGCGAGGGACAACAACAAGGGCATGAGTGAACGAAACGAAAGAGGTCGAGTTTTTAGATGACTAAATTAATAAAGCCACTTCTACTGGCTTTCCTGGACGGAACTCAGAGCTGCATGAGCTGTCAATAACTTGACGAAGACTTACATTTGGTCTTGAGCAGAAGGAATATGATCTGCCCACAGAACCGTAGAACACTCCCCTTCAAAACAGCAATCAACGAGCTCGGAAATCATTAGACTGAGGTTAAACGAACGGCGTATGACGTCTATTATGTATTTTCTATGTGGTGCTCTCGCACAGGTGTTTATATGAGCTAGCCTTTGACAACGGGTGGGAGAAAAAAAAACAAACAAAAGTACAAGAACCATGATAAATGAATGATTTGAGAACCATATGAAAGATTTTTGGTCGGATATTCAGAAAACTTCTGCTATCTTAACAAATTCTTTACTATCGAAGACATTCTCCTTCTAGGAGAATTGCTCATGTGTAGGGAGGCAATGAGGGGAATGGGAGAAACAGTGCGCGTTATGCACTATTTTATGCAAAATCAAAACAAAAAAACCAAGTGCTACTCAGCCTACATAATTTACGCTCCGAAAAAAGAAAACAGTCTCTTTGTTTCCGTGTTTCGGGTGACCGTAGATGGAGAGATAGGCGCTTCTCAATATAGAGGTGAAACACGGCTCAGATCGCACTCGCACAAAAACAAAAAAACGTGTTCCACAACAACACCATGTCGGAGCCTGTGCCGCCCAATCAATTAAAGGGAATGGAGTGAACGTATGCACCACACTAACGAAACCATCCATATAAATGTGCTATTCCTAATACACAAGAATATAAAGTAGGAAGACGGCAGCATTTAGCCGCACTGTGGGAATAATCGACCGCGAGATAGGAACGGATGGTATGAAGAAGAGCTAGGCAGGCGGCGGCAAAGACCATGAAATATGCCTTCTGATTGGGTCTCATTGCTTACCATTTAGTGAAACGGGAGTGATATAAGAAAAGCTCGACTAAAGATCGATCTGATGGCTGTTACACCAGATAGCGTGCACCATGCGCACTATAACTATTGAGTGTGGTCTCGAAGCGGAATACATACTCATTATAATCATAGAAACGCAGAGAGCACAAGCACTAGACATCGAAGGCTCTAAAAGAGCAAATAAAAAACTATTGCCAAACAAGCGGATCCGCTTCCTGAAGTGTAGTTTAATTTTTAGGTAAAAAATATGAAAGAATGGATTCCGAAGAGCGAGATTTGAATCAATCTTGAGAATCCTGGAGATGCAGTACCCCTACAACAAAGAAAAACTACTCATTGTAAAAAACTAAAAGATCGTAATAGAGCGTGTATACGAAAACCTACACCTGACAAGAACCGTTGGATGCATTGAAGTGTGTTTGTTTGCCACTAAATAGACCAAAGCAACATCAAAAACCAACCTCGCTAGAATCTGTCTGTCCAGGATGGGAAGATAACAATACTACGTACGCCGCATTGTACATAGTTGGGAACGTACACAAGGCGGTGTTGCCCCTTATCGCAGCGGCTGCTGATTAACAATAACAACTATAAAAAAAGGACGCACCACAACCGACGCTTTCACATCGGTAACTCTTCCGCACTTCGACACGTCAACAATCGCGACAGCCTCTCGTGACGCATAGACATCGAAAGAACCAGCTGAAATTCGAAACGATTGGCAATAAAACAAAGGAAATGGACTGAAATCTCTGGTCAGCTATTTGTCTTACATGAACCATCTTGTCCACAAACTTGCGCTTTGTTAACCTCTGTTTCTGGGAGCAGCTTGATGCGATAGGGGCTAAAACATCAGAAACCATTCATACTGCATTGAAAGAATAGCCAGGCCCAGATTCAAAAATCCACGCTTACCTATTAGGAATCGGTTTCCCATCATACATAACCTCTACTGGTATTACTGAGCCGGGCTCGCCCACAGGAGTAAAACGAGCACGATATAATCGCTTCGAACCTTCTTCCTTCTCCAAAAGTGGCTGCTGATAAACTGAAAAGAGTTTTGTCCAATACAAACGCTTTTCGAAACACTCAATAGATTTCTACCATCCCGTTTATGTGACACATGCATAAATTGGCATTTTCCCCCGTCATTCACATAAAAAGGCAACGATAATGTCCGTCGAATAGGATATTTCATTTTGCGCGCAACAGATAAATACATCGACGGTGGAACACATCCGCAAACTCCCTAATCTTAGCAGGCCGTTTAGAAACAACCCAAAAAGTCTCCCCCACCCCCAAAAAATGCTGAACTGCTTTTGGCGGCGCCGATGAAAGTGTTCCCCAAAACGAATATAAATCTTACTGGGTGGCACAAAGACGCTGATAGGAGCTTCTTCAGTCTGTGATGCGTCTATTTTAAACGAAACAGGACTTCCAACACGTGTTTCCATTATCGTGTCTGGGCGTAACCCACTGACCAAAATGCGAGATGGATCATTAGGCATGTCGGCAATGACGCGGAACGGTGATCCTGGAACATCCGCATTTTATTTACAGCCATACAGCTTTTGCAATAAGCACTTCGAAGTGAAAGGATACATGTGGAAGCAGATCATACCAGAACTAACCACGGATGTGCTGCTTATCGTCATCCTTTCCATAACATATACCTATGGTATATTCACCCGGTGCAGGAGCCACATATTCAACTGAGCATGTACCATCCGAATTATCCCTGCATTTGTTTTTCGCTTCTGCTGGGCCCATAAATTGCACAAACAATTCACCCTCTCCAGCATTCTGCAAACATCATTTATCACAAGCATTAAGACAAAAACCACAAACTGGACTGGGAAGCGTTAGGTGGAGGTCGCCCTGTGTGACTAATGCGCACATGTGACTTGCACTCTGTATTTGCTTAGTATACCCGCCTGCCTGTAGGCGTGTGCGATTTTGAAGACACCGTGGTGCCCCCTGTCAAACACCGATAACAGCAGCAGTTACGCGATAAAGACACAAGAATGACATTTTCTGTAAAAATAGCAGGTGATTATCACTCATTTTCAACAGTGACAAAACACTGTCGCAGCTATGGAACGCCAACAGAAGCAATGTTTACGGAATAGGACCAGGAGGGTAAGAGCCTAGAAAAGCGTTCATCGAAACAATGACTTGCATTCGCAAATCTCAAGCTAGTAAAACTTTGAATAAATAAAAATGAATGAACAGTTAACGAAAACAACACAAATAGGCGGAGCTTATGTAATCGAGTGGTAACAATATAATAGGTTGATGCATAATTATTGCGGATTTTTTCGCGGCTTCTTTTCTCTCGATGCAATTTGGATATTGAATTAGTGATTTGATATTAGGTTGAGTCATAAGTCCTCGGACAAAGTGATAGTGATGATTCTAGAGATCATAACTCGGGAAAGAGGTGACGAAAATGGACGCACGAGGCATCGTTATATAGAGTATGAGAATGTCTTCGAAATACGTACTAGCGAGTACACCTGACCATCTCCTGCGCTTGAGCGTGAGGAGAGAAAGTACCATGTGGACGCGAAAATCCATGTCATACTGCTTCAAACATGAGGCACTCATCGACCGAGCTTTCGCACCTTGCCGATTGACTTCAATCCACGAATAACTGTGGACTGGCTCCCCAAGGGTGACTGCCAGTTCACGAGTAGTTTGATACGGATTGGTTTCCACCTGGCTCCGCAGCACCTCGAAATCGAACTCCATTGAGCGTCCCGGACGGTTTTCATTTTCGATGGAATTGTCGTCCGAGTGAACCTCGTGTGCCACTTGTGAATTGTGCATCTAACAGGAGCACCCTTTTTGTAAACTTCCTTAATACGTCTATCGATCTCACCGGGTTCTTGGCCAGTTAAAAAAAGAAATAGGTTGGCGTTGCGGAGGTGGAGTTGGGACGGCTTGGAATCATGGGGCACAGTTGCAGGAAACGAAGCAGTAGGTGTCTTCGTTAGCGTGTATTTTGAAGACCTTTTCATACTCTATCTGACAAATTTTCGTCTCCTCTTTCCCGAGTGATGATCTCTAGAAGTCATCGCTATCATTTTGCCCGAGGACTTATGACTCAACCTAATAGAAATAATCTTCTTGCTTTCTTTCATATAAATGTCTACAAAGTCATCTCCACATTATGCACTATTATTTGGAGAAAGATAGGAAGGTGGCACATTCATAAAGTGATCTCAACGGACTCGTCGGCGATGGAGCAGTCAGCCAAAGCCGAATAAAGAATGAAATCTGCTTCTACGGTCGCACTATTCACCATTAGAAATTCTTATGGATTACCACGTCGATCGCCCGTTGAAAAATAGGCTAACGAACAGAGCTTTCGACGAAAAGGATGTTTTGATGGCCGACGTCAAGGCGTGGATCGCTTCTAAGCCTTGCCCACAACTCGCCCCCAAGAGGGGCTAGTTATCGGCAAGGCTTCTGCCTCGGACACTGTACCTGTACTTGAATCCGTAATGGTGCTTTCCGGCCACCGTGACCTTCATATCACCTTCTTCCGCTATTGAACCACCGCTTTTGTTTCACAAGAAGTATATCATTACTATAGATCATGAGCATATGACCAAGTTTGGTGGTATGGCCTCGTTACGTAACAAGATGTAATAGTCGCTCAACACTTCACCTAACGAGCCTTCAAGTTGGTATTTTGTGTCAAGACTTAAATTCTACATTCAATATTTCCGAAATAGAGAACTTCGTTTAAATGAGGGTTTTAAGGCTCCGCTTTGGTCACTGTACCATAGTGAAAATGCCACTCTTTCAGTATTCCACACCCACAAGGTCTTATTCCGTGTGATCTTCAGTATTAGAACCTTGTAACATTGCACAGACTGTTGTCAACATGTTCCTTTGTGAGCGATTTTGGCAACAACTTACTAGTATAAAACTCAACTTTTGAAATAAATTTACCAACTGTCGTCAAAGTAGGCGAAAACCCAGCTGCAGGTGAGCAGATACAAACTAAAGATGCTGCTAGGTTTTGAACCCCCGGCACAAATTCTAAAAAACCGGCGATTTCAGACATAACACCGTTCGCAACTTACTAAATGTTCGAAAAGCACCTGACACGAGTACCACCTGTATGAACTGTAGTCACATTTACCAACGATTTGCTCGGACGGCGCCAATAACATCTCCCCTCTTCTCTGTCATGAACTAACCCGCCCAATGAACTTTGCCTGTTCGCGGGAAATAAGGGATAACCATTTTTCGATTCCGAGTATTCGTGAAGTAGCCTTATCACTGTGGGCTGGCGTTCCCTTGTTTTCGCTCGAAGTCAAGTGGGATTCACTCAGCAATTGATCTGTTCCACCCGATAGGAGATTGCTTCAAAGTGTTGTCGAAGTCGAATTATAAACCTTGGATCCTTCTCTGATCCGGTGCATCGGAATTATCCGTCATTGCTCTTTCCATAAATAACGCTAACTGCCAGCTCGTACTGTCTGCGTAGGTCGTATCAGAAGGACAGCACAGCCGAAATAACTGGTGGACAACCGAATTCACAAACAGTTCTACTCTTCGCAACTCTCTCAAGGTTCTGGAATGCTCTTCGTGCGGGTTATCTTTTTTGCTCCAGCTATGAGCGGGGTAAATCATGTTGACTTCTTCGCCGAGGTACACGTGTATGACATGTGCATCCTACTTACAATAAAGCGCTTCGTCTGTCTGTCTGTATGTCTGTCACGAGATTCCTTAGCTCCTTTAGATCTGCCTGGAAGGACCGGGTCAAGCGTGGGATGGGTGGGCCATGACCCGAGAAGTGTGAAGTACACATCATCTTGGCGGAGCCCCGCCCACAGTGGGCGTGGCGTGCATCGAAATGAGCTGTACTGAGAACCATGATTTCGAATTCAGTCACAAGACGGCTTCAAAACTGGGGTTTGAAGGTGGCTAGAGGTGTGCATTGGTAAGTTAGATCGAACTGGGGAGACCCACCTCCGATGGGCGGGGCGTTCTCCAAAATGCAATATTTTATGAAAACATTTATAACTCGAGAAGATGAAAGCCAACCGAGCAGAAAAAAGTTGATTCGGGCGGAGCATTGTCGAAGATGTCTCCAGCATAAATGACGTCAGCTGAGGCCCGCCCACAATGGCCGGAGCGTGCCTCGAAGCTCACATCCCTTCTTACATTTATATACGAAAATTCATAACTCCGGTTCCCATGGACCTAGAGGGTTCAAATTCGGTAGGAGTACAGGCGGCAGGATGGAAACACTCATGATGTGTGGCAGAACTGGACTCCGCTCAAGACGGCAGGGTTTGAGCGGAAATTCATAGGTCCGATAAAGATCTATAATGAAAATCAGCTCATGTGGCTCCGTCTCTCATGATTAGAGCCCCTAGCGCACGCTATAGCGTGCGTAGCCGCCTGGTATATATATATATA
>UZAF01016578.1:0-21207 GCA_900617895.1 Haemonchus placei
CTTAGTGAAGTGGGCGTGGTGCAGTAGGATCGAAATTGTGGCGTCGCGGCGAGAGGGACGCCGCCCGAGAGAATGTAGCAGAATGCAGCAGCAGACAAGAAATACGGAAACAAAAGGACCAACAGTAGAATCACGCCTAAAATAATGATCGCATACCGAATGAGCTGTGTGAAGAACGCAGCGAATGGTCCGCGACAGCCACGGGCGGTGAAATGATAACATAGAACCGACAGAACTGATCCTAGTGCCCGTCTCCCCACTGTAGCCAGGTGTACGCAATGGCACACACATTTGATCAGCTCGTCCAAATACTACTTCCATGCAACCTTCGTTGTCACATTCACATCCAACCCCTAATTTTGCTACTTTTTCATAGCTTTCTATTACACTAAGGACATAGGTGGTGTAGTGACAAGTGTCGCACTATTACACACGCCTGGTCACGGGTTCGAATCCCGGATCGGTACCGCTTAGGCCAAGCAAATCTCCCATCCCCCTGGGTCGGGTATTTAGTACCAGACTTGTCTGGGAGGATAAAATCACTGACTTGTACATCGTCTGGCCACCGCAAGTCATTGTGTAAGCCATATACGCATGCAACACGCCACTACGATTTTGAATGGAAGTCGAATGCGGAGGCAAACGCAACACAGACGTAGTTGATCCTAGGTAGAGCTTGCTGCCCTTCCACCTCTTCTGTGAATGAAGTAGTAAAAGTGAACAGTTTTGCGGTGGCAGGTATGGTGGTATGAGGAGGTTGATATGAGTTTCAAGGAAGTTGATCATTGATACTCGTTACTTCATGTAGGAGAAGTAGGGACCTATATGAATATGTCCGTTAGTTCTCCCTGAAGTTTTCCAGCAAAATATTTTGAATTTCTCTCGCTAGCGCAATAGCGTGGATTGAAGAATAAAGATCGAAGGCTCCATTCGTTTTTTCGAGGAAGGCATCGCTTTCGATGAAGCGTCTGGAGGAAGATAAACAAACCCTATGACTGTGGATAATTCTCGACATGTGTCCATAATGAAAGTGGAGATACAAGTTTGACTTCGATAGGATACCATTAAGAAGGAACTGCTAAAGATCACCTTCACTGAAGTTCAGTAGGTGGGATATTCCCATTACTGGCGACAAACCGCTCCTCAACAACAGCAACTTCCAAATTATATTTAAAAAAACTGAGGCTAAGTAGCAAGGGACAACTTTTTCCCCACATCAACTCGAATCTCTCCTCACCAAAGACTAGGCCGATTTACAGGACGAGCAAATGATGTCCTGAAGGCATATTATCTTGCCACCAAGCGCTACTCTAATAGCTTGGCACAATGCACCACCGCTTTTAGTGGTCCACAAATCAAGAAACTCAGTAAACCTCAGTGAAAAGTGTGTACAGCTCCCTTTTTCCTTTTCCAATATTCATGAGATGGTTCTCATTAACTTCTACAGGTTACCGGCGTAGTGTCCCATCACCGTCCTTTTATACAATTGCGTGGGGGCAGAATTTACGGAGCGTGGCATTCGAGAGTGGGCCGCGCAGAGAGAAAGGAACGCTGCCGAGGGTGCATGTCGTTTGCGCGATCCCTGCCATCGTGCAGCCCATTCGAAGCGGTTTGTGAGGTGGACAACTCGTCCAGTTGATCGAGCAACTAACCATCCAGCTGATAGAAGCCCGAACCAGGACGCCACAGTGATAGGCAGAATACAGCAGGTCCACAATGAGGCGTCTAATAGTTAGCGGCTCATCGATCGGGGTGGATGAACAGTGGGTTGTTCAATCACTGGACGAGTTGTACAGCTCGCAAACCGCGTCGAATGGGCGGCGCGATGGGAGGGATCGCGCTAGACGACCACCTCCCCGCTGCCGAGAATGTGTGGCAGGCGATTTGAAGGAGATGGAAAAGAATAGTTGTTTCAGAAGAACCACTGTATAAATTAGTGGAAGTGAAGTCGTAAAGTTGGCCACCCCTCATTCTCTGCGCTTCAGCGCTATATATTGGATAGGAGCGTTCTCCCCTGGAATGAGCAGAAACAGATAAAAGCATTGAAGGAGATCCTAGAAATCATCAATGTGCTAACAATAGCTTCCGACTTCGGATGAGTTTCGAACTTGTGCTACCGCTCGCGTGCACCGCACGTATCCATTACACTGCCCCGCCCTCATACATATTCTCACGCTTTCAGAGCACCCTTTCTGAGCCTGAGCGATTTGATCATCAAATGTGCCGATCCTCCTGCGTACATTATCAAAAACTAGCAGCTACGAGTGCAGCAGCGGACATCACCAAAGCTGAGAGAATTTCGACAGCGCTGCTGGAGAAAAGCCAATCTGGTTTTTAGTCGAAATTCAATCCAACTATGGTGTACACTCTAAAACGAAGAAACGGAAAGTGTAGGAATAGAAGATTTCACAGCGAATTTACTGCCTGCTTTTTTTTCACCAGCCATAACGTCCACCCATCGGCTCTCATTTTACATAGTTTCATTTCATGGGGAATACCGTTCAACTATTTCTTCAAGAGAATCACAAGCTTCGACTCACATCGTGTGACCACATAAACGAGAGAAAGCCACATCGGGCGGATGGGCAGCTTTCCCCAAAAAACCGCGTCGCGTCCCCCGCACCCAATCGCGCGCAGTTACGCGCTATTGCATACATCAACCAATTGGAAAGGCTGAGCATCGTGATGTAAGTGCCAAAAACGGAGAAGGGCAACTTAGATATTCATTACTGCCTTCAAGTACTCGACTACAGTTCGGAGGTAAAGATTTTGGCCCGTTAAAAGAACGTGAGTAAAGGTCGTAACAAACTGCTTATCGAATAATTCTATATCCGACCTCTTTCCACTTCCTTCATCAAGCTAGTGATTTCATAAACAACAACGACTTTCAGATAACATGAACTTCGTTGCTGCTTACAGGTAAGCCTGTTACAGCATAACGACTGGCAACAATATGTATCCAAAAATGAATGAACGATTTATCAAGCAAGTAATTATGAAGATTTCATCGTGAAGCTTATGCGTCCAATGGGTGGAATATTGCAGAAAAAATGAAACCACATATTTTTGCAATTAAAAATGATCACATTTAGACGTTAAAAATATACTGGTTCATGTACCTATCACATTTAGACGCTGGTAATATGTTTCATGTACAACGAATGTATATCATTATAAAGGATACAGCAATAGGAAATGTACAAAGAAAGGCCTACCAGAAACATTAGCAACCACGCAAAATACTAAAACATCATTCTACAGCCGTGCAATTCATGGTGTTCATACATAGGACAATGGAAAGAGGGAAAATTTCAAGAAAAACTTATCATTATACAGAACACGCTGCTTCACCACGAGCATGACTCAACAATGGCATCACTTCTGGAATAAAAAAAATCTTTTCACTTTACTAGAGAACATAAACTACTCTGTTGGGTAAAATGACCACGATTTGGTGATCGATCCCAGCGAAGACGTGAGCTTATTACTCCGGGAACGCAGTGATGGTTGCAATTCATCAAATTGTACTCACATTTGTAAGTAGAAACATAAAAAATCGCTAGCAAGGGCAGTGATGAGACGGCTCCAAGCAAACCCATGTTTTAAGCTGATACACAACTCATATACTGAAGAAACCCACAATACTTAGAACAGGTTTCGGTTACAATTCAACTGAAAGCTATGAATGATAACAACTACTTAATTCTTTTAGAATTTTGGGATTGCTTTACCCAAAAAAGTAAACTTTTAGTACGAAACCCGCCTGCCAGCTAAGTTACAAGAGAAAACTGCAGAAAGGGAAATGCCGTAGCTCATGGAACCTAGGCTACCGTAAAACCAAACAACCGCATAAGCCCACATACGTTCACGTGCGCACTATTAGACGGCCAAAATTCCAATTCAAGAAATGAGACAGATACGTAAATATGCAAAATCACTCACTTTGGGGGGCACAGATGGAGTCGGATGCTGAGCCGGCGTAGTAACAGGATTGTTGCTAGCTTTCCTTTGTTGTACCAATGCAGCAATATTATTCAAAACTTCTCCAGGTGCATATTGTCGTAACAATTGATTCTCATTTTCCAAAGAGGACACCTACAAAAAAGTAGAGACTGAACGTTGCATAGAAACTAATTATAGCTGCTATGATTGTCGCGAACATGAAAAAGAGCAGCAAGCACCTCTTTTCTTGACTTACTATCTTAATGACTTACCATGAAATGGAGCCAGTGGAACGAGCTGTGTAGAACTAGGCAATGTAAACATCATTGATGTTTACCCTGTTTACACAAACAAATCTGCATAAGATATGGAATACTATTTCAATAAATTATCACCTGTTCACTATTGGCTGCGTTCATAGTCCACGATTTGGCGAGCGACTGCTCGCGCGATCGGTCGCTCGCCAAATCGTGGACTATTAAAGCAGCCATTGTGGTTATTCAGTCGGAAACTGTTTCAACTACTAGACTATATCATAGATAGAGAAAAGATAAATCGATTATCATGCAACTCGTACTTACATAAGTGACGCACCTACTGTTTAGCTGTACTAATGTTTTCGCTTCTACTGAAAATGTACATAAAGGCCGAAGACATACGTGAATGTAGATTAGACCCAGCAAATCTTAACAACATGGCGCTATAATTGAAGCAGAATTCTAAAGAGATAAGATAGGTAAAGTATCGCATACTAAAGCTCTATTTGAAATGTATGAAACAGCAAAAATTAGGGGCCACAAAACAGCAAAGTCTCAATATTCGCAAAGTTATGGTAATTGCCAGAAACACATTTGCTGCATTAAGATAAAGATGTGGAAAGCATCGAACTTCTCAGTGCTTAAACTTTTTAAAGCCATTTTTGGTACCTTTCGTCAAAGATTGCACTATGTTGCTTCGACAGAAGGAGGGACATACTTCACATACCATATCACAATCACGGAAATCTACTGAAAAGAAGTAGAAACCATTTGACGCTGTTCTATTTTCTTAGAAAACATTCCCATCAGCTAAACTCGTAATTTTGCACGTTCAACCATCAATCGAACGCACATTGCATCATTGTTTTCGAAAGAAAAAGGCGATAAATAGATTGATGAAGCGCCCAGAGAGAAAAATAAAGGGAAACGGAAACTAATAAAAAAAAGTTAAAGCAGTAAATAAAAAGGAATTCCTACCCTCTGTTCTAGTTCAGCAATGGTCTGTCGCAGGACCTCGACTTCTTCACGAACAGCGAAGGTAAGATGGGTTTTTACCAAATCCTGAATTATTTATTTATTTATTTATTTATTTATTTATGCACTCGTAGGTGCACTTATTACAGAACTTCACTAGTTGGATAACCTAGTTAGATAACGTAACATACTAACTGCAGAAGCAAAGTTGCCAGTGCGATGTCTATGACTTCAGTCCGAATTAGGTAATATCATTAACAGGAAACACTGAGTTCTCAACCTATGACAATGGAAAATCCCCCCCCCCCCCCCCCCCCTCTCTACTCTCGGAACGAAACTTTTGATAAACTTCATTTTACTTAAATGTGCGGCGTTAAACCTAGGTGACCTAGGTGAACACAACAGGGACGGTTTTGCCACTGCGATGACCATGATATGCTATTCAGTCCACTTCATTCATCGAATTTGTCCATTTCTCCTCCAAATTATTAACATTCAGCAAGAGATAATGCAATTGCCTACCACCAGGTCAAATATGAAGGTTGCACAGTGTAATGCTGAGCAGACGTTCCGAACATGAGACCTGCGGGGTGCCCTGATTCTTGCCTACTTCCCAACTTGGTTGAGGATCAATGTTGTGACTAATAAGAATCCAGCTAGCTAATCCATGACAACCAAGTAAGTTTTACAACTTCCGGTATGTAGCAAAGCCTTAACCATACTGCTAAGAGTGTTACTATGTTGTGATTAGAGGACTGAAAAACTTTAGTGTAGGTTCGATCTGATATGAAGCCCGAAATGAAAATAAAAAAGCAGAGTCCCAAGCATCTTCCGCCCTTAGTCACTGAGGAAGGCAAAAAGGCGAAACGATAGTCAAATAATTCTGTTTCAACCTAGTTGGAGCTTCACAAACACATTCACAACAACTGAATCAAGTCCTTCCAAAACAATTTGGTTCCTCCGATATTCAGTAATACTCGATCCGTATACCAAGGCAGACGCGCTGCGTTATGGTTTCAGTATCAGAAGCTATTTCAAGACGTGTTATGTACCATTCAAACGGGAATTGAGATAGGCATGAAGTCGATGGGAAATAAGCAATTAATTTTTGCCTCTCTCCATACCTTTTTTCTTCAAGGAGCGGTTTCAGTCAGACTGGGCAATGAGCAAAAAATAACATGCTGTGTCAAGAATAACCTACCATTGCCTGCTCGATCTTATTGTCAATTGCTACCACATTAGGAGCCGCTACCGGCGCACCGTTTCCAGATGGTGGGCTGAAAAGAAAAACAGTACGAATTACATAACACAGCTGCTTCATTGGGAAAATCTATAGAGATACAAAATGCCTTCAAATCGAACAAATAGCCGAGTATAAACTCAACAGAAGAGTCATTCACTGAGCGACCTGTGCGACTGCATTGATCGCCGTACTAAAGCTTGTTCAAGTTCTTTTGAAAAATTTAGTTTAGCCAGGTATTTAAAATAATCAATTAATTAACAACAGTACAAGAATCAATACTTACATTTCCTCTTCTACCGGCGAATTCGCTCCCGTTGATGTACCTTGAGCAACAGCAAACTGAAATGTTCGCTGATATGAGAAAGAACGAATATTTACAAATCTACAACTACTTTTGGTAGGCTGTTTACTTGTCAGCATAATATTCAAGGAATCTGTCCATGACTGAGACCTCAAGCTACTTGGGCAATTACAGTGAGTGTCATAATATGAAATACTACGAATTGCACAATAAATGTTTATATATAGTAAATCCCTGTTCCCAGTCACCAAAAGCAACAGCTATCAATTTTAAAGTTAGTTGAATGATTTCAGTCCAACTGAACTCTCAAGTCTATATCTACCTGAAAAATCAGTGAAAAGATTGGAGAAAAATTGAATAACGATCATATCTATTGTTCCTTAAAGAGAAGACACCATTTGGCGGTACCCATCTTCCCTGAGTGCATGGAAGATATATCCGAGGGCTGTATTCAGAGAGAATATTCAGGAGAGCTGTACAAATGAGTTCAATTTCCGGTTCATTCCTGGTCAAAAGAACTTCAAACAGATGATGGAAAATGGCATTGTAACAAAAAACCCTCTCTGATTGAATTCGAATCAAGCCCTGAAGCCTTTTTAGGGGGTTTTTACAAAAACCGCTGATATTAAAGCATTTTATGACAAAGTAGAACCTTGCGAAACCCCTTCTCTTATAAATCCTCTATTACATGTTCATTTTCTACGCGAAGACAATAAAAAACTTCCAAAAATAATCAAACTAAACCCAAAAAACAAAGCAGGCATTGAAAAAATGGAGCATATCGATTAGCGGGAAGGCGGGCCAAAATCCGAAAATGGTAACATTTTGAAGTCGCGAGACTACTAAAAAAGACTTGCCGCAGCGTCTTATTGAACGTGGGTATACGGGGAGAGGTTTCGATTTCACTACAAGACCCATTTTTGACGGATCCGCCACAAGAATCAACAACCGGCGCAACAAAATAACAATAAATTTAAATAAAAAAGAAAAAAACAGTAATAAAACAAAGCAAAAAAGTTGAGCAATAAATCCGTGAGGCTTTAATTTTTTCCAGAGCGTAAACTATCACTGGATTGTAACAAGGAACAATTTCAGATAATTTTCCAATCCCCACACTGCCTGATCTTCAGAACATTAAGCATAGAAAACGCGACAGATGCCGATGTATCGAATATGTGATATGTCTCAGCCATCTACAATTTTACACAAGCTTTAAACGGAGAAGAAAAAACACCGATATATTAAATCGAGTCAGGCGTGGTATGATAAATCCGTAATAAAAGCCCATAACTGGCCCTCCAGGAAGAATGGTGTGACATTCAGCTACCTAGGGTCATTTTCACAAAAGAATCGGTTGATATAATGGATGACTTGCTTGCCTGGAATTTTATGATAGGTTACTTAAGGAATCATATAGCAGGTGGAGAATGCCATAAAGGAGTAATTCGAAATAAAAAATCTGGCATAGCGATGGGTTCAGAGAAGAGCCAAACAGTAGGGGTAAAACAGGCAAAGTTCCACATCATCATGCTTGTCCCTGCATAGCTGTTATGAAAAGTCATAGTCATCCAATATGGCCAAGGAACTAAATATTAATATATTTTATGGTATGACTCAAAGAAAACTTGCAGGAAGGAGCTGAAATGCTCGGCATGAGTAATCTTCCTAACGTCTTGTTCAAAACAACCTTTAAGGCTTTTTAAATGAGGAAGGAGGCATCGTGATCCTCAAAAAATTGACTGAAGACAAATTCTTCCTAAGTAACACTTCCGTCTTATAGATTTCAAGTCCCAGATCCACAAAGCAATTCCTCGACCGATTAGGTCTCCATGTATTTCAAATTATTCAAATATTTTTATGCGATTTCAAAATAGGAGCCGAACAGGTCTGAACAACCACAACCGCTAGGACGTGCTTTGCAACGTTTGTCTAAGAAATTTGGGGTACACTCCCTTATTTCTCAGACAAGGGAATGTCGCCAGTTAGTGGGGCCCAGTGGCTTTCATTCGTCAAAAGCAAACATTTTTTTGACATTTTCTTGGCACATTTGTGAGGAGCTTGGGCAGCGAATTATGAGAAAAGTCTACGACGTTTTTTTATTAAAGCTATACTCTTTATGCTCTTGGCTGCAACCTGAGCTCGAGTGGAGACATGTTAGAGCTTTTCATTGCACATTAGTTGATCGTCATAACTTCGAGGTGAATCATATGATTAGGTTACAACATTGCGTATAACTTTCAGGTCTACGCATAAATCGAAACGACACAGAAGATGAAAAAAAGCGAAAAATCAAATATGGAGATATGCAAAATCCAGAGAAGCTCAGCCTAATTACAAGGTCTCTCTACACACGTCTACCTCAGATATCATCAGTGGGGCAGTGGTACATAGATTAAAGGGCGAATTGTATTCGCCTTGCTACTCACACTTATCAGTTAATTTACTGCTTCAAATATGTTACTTATATTTACTTAATGTGTTACTTATACTTATATTTACTCAAATATGTTACTTATATTTACTTATTTATTTATTTACCTATATTTAGCCACTTTAGTCCTCCGAAATTGCAATAATTTCCCAACCCTTACTCCCAGCCTAATGTCCTTACCCACGGCCACTGTGACGAGTGGATAGAGACGTTTTGTACGGAACATGGATGATGAGGTAGCCCCTTGTATCGGCTGCTTTTATAGTCCACGATTTGGCCCGCGAGTGGTAGCAGCGACTGGTCGCGGGCCAAATTGTGGACTATGAAAGCAGCCCCTGCTGACGCTACACAATTGCGACTGCTACCGTGGGTAAAAATAAATGCGACCTTTCAAAAACATTTTTGATGAAGTAGCTTATGTAGATTCAGCTCTCTTTCGGGTGACCGAAACAAGAGAACTTTCTATTGCAATGGAGATCTTCTCCTACAGTGATACTTTTAGATTCTAGAGGTCGCAGACACCGTGATGACACCTGTGGGAGCCTTCAAAAAGACGCCTCGAAGTAACTCATAAAAGGGTTGCTTGTCCAAATAATAAAACTTCGGCTGCGACTGAATATATCTGTGGATTCGTGAAATCTCAGTGTAAGAAGAATGCAATGGCAACGAAGGAGTTACCAGGATTAGCAGAAACAGGCCTTATCCATATATTCAGTAATGAAAAATTAGAAAAAAAATCAAGCAAACGCAACTTGACTTGACTGTAACGGTTGCGGATTATGAGTACAAAAAAGTGATTCTTCCTCAGATAAGAACTTGTTGAAACAAACAGTTCAAAGAAGATTAACGTACCTGAGCAGTATGGAGACACTCTGTATCCAGAGGAGACATCTGAAAAATGCCGAAAGCTGCTGATGAGAAAAGAGAAAGACCGGAGTACCTATCGCTTAAACGAAAGTATATAAGATGCGTCAAGCGTCAGAATGGGTTATATTTGATGCGAGAAAATTTTCCAATCGAAATGAGCAAAACTGAAGGTCCTGAGGACGAAGCTAAATCATACCTAGCGTCTCAGTTGTCACACACTCGAAAATCAAGCTAAATTCAGCCAAATAGATCCAACATCTCACCACTACAGGCAAAATATAAACACTACGGAAAAAAGTGAAAGCTATTAGAATAACGATAAGCTGGAATGGGTAAAGCACAAGGCAACGGTGGCAAACGAAATTTTGTACGAACTGAAATAGCAGCACAATAATCACAGACCATTCATTTTCACAACCTTTTGTGTAATCGAAAAACTCGTTTTGGACCGACTTCGACAGTGAAAAAATAGGGCAAAATATCAGCAAGTATGTGGGAAAAAAATGAGATGAGACCTTGCTTTACAAGTAGACAGAGAAAGTAAAATACTAGTACACAGCTAAAAGCTTCGAAATCACTGAAGTACTGAACCTTCTGTCTATCAGTTTGACCCTCGTGCACGATATGTTTACAGCTTTCACAACAGAAGGACTAAAAATTTCTGCAGCAACCAGCCTGCATTGCCTACCTGGGAGAACTACACCCGGATAATAGCTACATTATTTTCGGTTACAAGCTAAGAAAGATAAATTGAGGTGGTGAGGCACAAAGTTTCAGGAAGGGTCCCTTCGCATGCATTAGTGCGCTGGCTAAGATTCCCCATGATGCAGTCACCCGTTCTTCCGTTCTGTTGTGTTGAGAGTTATCGGGTTCGTTAGTCAGAAATGTACTTATTCGATAAGTCCAGTCCAGCTTTTAAAGCTTTTTATCGATCAGAAATGAAGCTTCTCGTCTTAAAAGCAATTTTACCAGTAATTGAAAAATTCTTAAGCGCAAACTTGAATGAGCATCCCTCAATCGCATTTATTACTACTACTGTCAGCAAAGCTTGACAGCGGGTAATAAGAGCGATTAAGTTAGTGAGAAAAGGCATCACTCCCCCAGCTGTGAGAATTTATAAAGCAGTGCAGCAATTTCAGTGTTACGGAAGTAATTAAATTCTTTTCTTATTAAATCTATCAAAAATGAATGTCCATTGTTTACCCACCACTTCCGAGACAGCATGGTTTATGGATTACTTTTGAGACCTGTCAGAGTAGAAATAATGCAATTGCTTGAAATGAGATATCACTGATCATCAAATTGCTTAGGCTACTCATCCATAGAAAGAACGGCATCGAAAAATCCATTTTTTACGGTTCTTTATGCATACTTGAACATAATTGCGGATGAACTTAACAGCCCAATGGGCTACAATGTAATTGGGACGCCTGCAAAATAAAGAATGATGCAACAGAGCATCCTTCCCTCTTCTCTTCCCTTGGGAAAGGCGCACTCATGCAGCCCCGATAACAAGAAACTGCGCAACGGTTCCTGGTCCAAAATTCCAATAAAGACTTCTAAGAATGCATGTTTCACAACAGTCAACACAATAAAGCAACACTTTAGTTATCCCACTCTAATAGAAGGCCTTAATTGAATCGATAACGAGGAAAACACAATGCAACAGTCTTAAAGATCTTTTTTTTTTCGAGAGCGAGGAAACGCAGTTTTTTTTTCAGATACCTCTAAGAAAAAGCGAGCCCCGAAGATCATTGATTTACAGCGTTGAGATAAGAAGCAACAGGCATGAAAACTGAGGGTCAAAGATGGCGACTACTTGCGGCTGTCCAATATGTGTCTATCACAATGTCAAAGAGGAGTATTAATGTCCACAAAATTAAGTACACAAGTATGCATCATCGATTGCGGGTCTCTTATACAAATACAGCATGAATTAAGACGAAAAACCTGTTCCTGACCATCTTCGTTGGTGCAAATGACTATACCCGTGCCCATAATTACAACACATTTTGACTAAACACATTAAAACACCATATAGTATCAGAAAGAAAAAAGTCAGTTTTCTGCAGCAAACTACTTCTACGGTTTACGCTCGCTCAGTTCGCCTACTCCTACACTCCATACTCAGTACATAAGCGTCCGTATACGTACGTGCAAATGATGGCACCAGTGTTCACGTAAGTAGTCCTCGTTAGAGATAAGGAACTTGTCCTGACACTTACTTAACTTAGATTGGCGAAGAGAATTTGACTCAACTTAAAGGCACAGTTCATGATGAAAATGGTTCCTGAAATGAGATTCTCCCCTAAGATAAACCTGTGCCCTTCAAGTATAGCATGGGTTTCGACAGACCATCAAAACCGATTTGGCCGACGTTCACACCCAGAACCGGCCTCGCTACGACGGCACCGACGAAGAGTGCGCTTATGTAGGAGACAACCAGACGGTTACGGACACATAATCTCGTACAACCACCTTTCCTGCTACTTGTTCGAATCTAATGTCTTAAAATCTTGCGATTTTCGCATTTTCTTTTCGAAATTTTTGCACTTTTCAGCACCATGTGTTCCACTATTACGCTCATGTAAATACCGCAGAATTATCGTGAAGTGTGCCTTTGCGCTAAGTAGTCTCTTAAGAGCTAAGGGACTTGTAATGGCACTCAGTTAACTTATGCTGACAAATAAAATTTGACTTAATAAATAGTTTACTTTGAATCGCCATATTGGAAGCTTATCCGTTAAATAAGTATTGAAGGAAAAGTGAATTCAAATCAGAATGGAAATGAAAAAAAGTACAATAATTCAATTTTGCTATAGTTATAACCAAAAAAGAAGGTTCTTAAATGGAGTTATTTTCAATGTTCGAAAACTTATTTCGACCTTCTCGTTTTCTAGGGAAGCCTAAGGATTCAGCAAATCCTCAGCTCACGCACGATTTCTGCTAATGGTTTTAGTGCGGGTGGGTGAGGGGTACCCTAACATTTCAGTAAAAGATGCTTGTTAATTCTATGCATAAGTAACGGAACCATCCACAGAGTAAACCACAATCCCGTGGCAAAGTACGTAAGGGTTCCATATGGTAACATGTTCAATAAAAGCAAGTGAAAATGACAAATAATGTCAAATAAGAGATTAAGAGTGTTTCACAAGAGATGACATGAATTTGACTGAAATTCCTTCCAATTCGTAACATAGATTTTGAGAACATAATGAATTACTCCTACAATTACATTTCAGCATGTTTTACGTCAGTGCAATCAGAAAAACATTTATAATAATCAAAACAGCTTCAATGTTTCATGGAGCGACTTCTTAACGCTTCGAAATCACTGATCTCTTAAAGCTTCACAATTACTACACATCTAGTTAAGGCTACATCACCTAATCATTCACCACTTCATCCCATGCTTTTATGTTCACGCTTTACCCATCTCAACTATTTCAAAATATGCATTGGGGAAAGCCGAGTGCTAGTTTCTCACGGAATCAACGGAATCACTTCGAAATAAAAAGATATAAAATTGAAGTAAAGCGATAAAGCGATACTCACTATGATTGAATAAGATTACCCCCCNTCCCCCCCCCCCCCCCCCCCCCCCCTATCTATTGACATGAAAAAAGCTTGATATCCGCCCTCCTCCCAAAAATAATTGCAAGTGCAACAATACTTTTATTATATAATTAAAAACCTGATTTGGGTTTCTGTAATATTTCTGTAATATTATAGTTTTCTAAACATTAATAGTAAACGACGGTTTAAGACTCTCCCTATCCAGAGCACTGCGTACTAGTTCAATCCCTTGGATTAAGAGTAGTAAGTTCTCGCATTGAAAAAGGAACACAACAGTACATGCTTGAGAAAAAGTAAATTTACTAGCGAGTAAATATTATTGGAAAATGTTACCAACTGACCTTTGGTAGATTTCCTCTTTCAAGCTCACGAATAGCTCGTTCCGTTGCTTCAGCATGATGATTGTTATGTTGAGGTGTCGGTGGAGCCGGGGCGATAGAAGTCACAACAATCGTTGATGATTCCTTCTAAATCACTTGCATATGTGAATATAATAGAATCAGTAAGCGCGTGCAGAGGACGGGAACGCATTATTTCATTCCCGACTCAGATGTGAATTGGTGCAGCCCAAGAATTGGTAATAAAACAGTTGAGAAGCTACTTTTATTGAAAAAGGTAGTACATGCCAGTTCAGGCAAAGCTACACCGAAAGTGAGATGAGAAAGCTACAACTTCGAAAAACATATAATTATTGCTTACTTGACTGTAAGAGTTTGGAATTAAGAGTTAGACTTCTCTAACGTCCAGCTCGTTCACTTCACACTCCACTCAAAAATGAAACTAACCAAAGGAGAAGGGATCGGATCAGTCGCTGGAGCTGACTCAGGTACGGGTTTCACCTCTGTTGGTCTCTCATGCGACGACTGAGATGGCTTTTCCACCGCATTAGCAGGTTCTCCTCCTCCTTAAACATGTTTTTAAGGCTGTGCATGGCAATGAGACAACTTCAAGCACAATAAGGCCGCCACTAAAACAAAATTACAGACCTTCTCCCCGTTCTCGTATATCGGTAAAATCAAGAATTTGGTCGCGAGAGTCAGGGTGATCATCTTCGCGATAATCACGACATTTCCACCGACCACGAGTGAAAACCCCAGGTACGGGCACGACCTGGAATTATTTTTATATTGCTCACAACAAGTATCTTATTACAGCCAACCGATTTCTTACACATAAATGAAGATCACACTGAACTAAGGAGTACTGGACACGAATACCTCATGCCATTCTTCCAAGGAAAGCATGAAACAATCATATCCAGCATTCCTTACTTTAACGAGACCAATCATGGAGAGTTTCAGTTCAGGCGAGTCTATGTCTCTCCACCCCTCCGTCTACTCACCATGAACTATCGAGTTGGCGACGGTTCCCAAGTAAGACACAGGAAAACAAACAAGAACAATCCATTGGCAAGAACCCGGTTCTCCCATTGGCTGGTTTCAGACTTCGACGACCGTCCGTCCGTCCGTCTGTCCGTTCAACGCGTGCGCGACGGCAGTCGCGTGCGTGCCGCGCCGGCAGTTCTAGAAAAGGTGTTGACGGCGCCGAATATCGATCAGACGCTGTCAACACCTTTCTAGAACCGCCGGCGCAACACGCACGCGACCTCCGTTGTGCACGCGTTGAACGGACGGACGGATAAATCGTTGAACTCTGAAAGCAGCCATTAACTTTGTTGTGGAATAAATAATGTGGACACAAAACTTTACAGACAACACACTTCATTTCACGACACAACTCCATTTCAGTGAACACATCCTCATTCCGTAACATAAAGGACAACCAAAAAAAGATATTGGACAATCTGATGGGTCAAAAGTTGAAGCAATTACCTGACTACGTTGCATCAATACCAAGCGTTCGCACCACAGCCGAGTAACTGTAGGAATTGGGGACCCGTGCCGCTTCATAGTCAAGAAAGTCCGAAAAGAATGTTTTGACACTGTGGACCCATTCACCTAACGAAAGCGGGCTCCTGCTTCTATACCAGACTAACTGAATCGAGTTAGTCCGAAGATGAAGACGTGTCAATTCCGTGACGGTATCCTATGCTGACCAAACTACGCCGGCTACGTGTATATTCGCCCAGTTCTGGATGGACGCGTCAAACTGCGCAACGATTCGTGGTGATTTTAACGACTCTGGCAACTATCATTGGGGCACAAATTTGAAATAGGGAACATAAGTTGCATCATATGACCTTACTTATCCAATCTACTTAAAGCTTGTGCCCAATGATAAGGGCCAGGGTCGTTTAAATCACCACAAATTTCGCTGCGCAGCTTGTTGCATCAACCCAGAATTTGACGAATGTTCCGTCCCCCATTTATGCCAAGCCGTAGACATGCAAGTATGCCAGCGAAACATGGCATGGAACAAATTCCTTCTTTACGAACTCGGCCAGGCAGGATTCCGTTCTTACAAACAGATTCTTGGCAACAAAGGTTCACGTTGAGCTTTGCGGACTACGACATACGAAGCAGCAGAAGATCAGAAAGTAGTAAATCCTACAGAGGCTTCAACTCGTAATATACTTTTTACTTATTTGCTACATACTTAAATGATGAAAGAAGTAACGAATGCATCACAGTGCCATGACAAATAGATAGATCTAACTATCCAATCGAGCCGAACACGAGAACTCGATTAAACAGACCTACTTAGAGAAGAGTTCGATTGTCGATATTTCCAAAATTTTGTAGAAAATCTTAGTGATTCATGAAGTAAATGAAAAAAGGCTTGACTAACAAGGTCTTTGCTTTCTTTTACGATTGGGCGCACAATCGATCCAATCCGCGCTACAAAACGAGTGAACTCGTGAATCCCGGAAACTGAATTGAGTTGAAATTTTGGATCCATTAACGAAAAATTCCGTATTTTAATCGGATAATAATTCATCTCATCCAATTATCGTGAGCTAGTTCTTACGAACAGGCTTTACTTTATTCAAGTATTTGGCCTACAAAAAGCCGCAGTTCAATTATTCGAGTTGTACAACTATAATACAACAGGGACCGCTCATGTCCAACATCCACGTTAGCGCGCAGAGAGGGAGGATTAGCCGGCCTTACTCGCGTTCAGAGGTAAGATGATTACCTCATGCAAAAAGCTGGGATGGGGCAAATCGGACATTCAGTTAACTCTTTCAACATTACAGTCCTTCCCTCCTGAAACATCAGTTAAAAAAGTTGTGGTCCTGCGAAGTCGACTAACTGGCCCTTGGCTCAGTACTGATACTTCGTAAAGCGTGACAAATTCAAATCTATTCAGGTATGCAATCTAGCAGTACAATCAGTAGATGCTTTCAGAGTTCAACGACGTGCACTGCTTCACCGATCGACCGATCGACCGGCCGGCCAAAACGTTGCTGGCCACTTTTTGACAATGCAGGACAGAGATTGCATTCAGGGTAGCGGGCGGGTATTCATTGGTCCAGTGTTGTCAACACGTCGCCAGCAACGCCGTCGGTCGGTCGGTCGGTGAAATAATGCACGACGCCAAACTCTGATACCACACTGTTACGTTGAACGGAAAACAAAATACAAAAAAGACAAATATAACATAAGCGACTGTTCTGCAAACCTCACCATAGACATCTATCAAGGGAAAAGCTAGACTAAAAGGGTCTTTTCCAACTGAAGACGACTGATGTGCTTTCAACAAGATCCTTTTTAATGAGAAAAAGGAATTTAATACCAAGACTGCAAGTTCTGGTGAGAACTTCCCCATCATAATATTGTAGATACATCAGTGTCATAATAAAAACATACGTGAAACTGCCTTTCTCTTGGTACTCTTACAGTGGTAGCCATTCCTGCTGATTTAGCCACTATACCATAGTCGGAACAACCCATTGAAGATCAAACATTCAACATTTTGGTGCTGAATCAGGATAGCACAAATGCGTCTTACAAAACTGAAAATGAGCTCATACACCAATATTACGATGAAATTACGCGTCGATCAGGAAAATCAAAAGCAATACAGTAATCTACGTATCTATATGCATATATATCAAAATGGTCAAACGAACAGAAGTAACTGGGAAAATCCATATCATATTCGTCAGCCTGAAGCATAAGAATTAGGAACGCAGAAAAAGAGGGGCAGCCAAGTGTCGCGACGCGCGTCGGCTGGAGCGCATTACCGTCAGCAATACTGGTAGGAAACAAAATTCTATTATCGTAATTTCAGTGACAACTATAAAGTACTATCAAAACCTACACATTTGGATTGAGCGACTCCTTCATACAGGGAATTTTTGAAAATGGAAAAATTGTGACGCTCAACGAAATTTTCGAAATACGGCATAGTTAGGGAGACGCTGACAGCCTCTAGTCACTTCAAAAGTAGCATTATAGGGTTTTCCCGCCCAGTTTGTAAACGTTGAGGTAGTTTTGTAAAATGCGACCAATTTTGTAGTTTTTCCATTCTATTTAGTATATTTCGCAATGGGTTTCGTACTGGCGAACCACGTTACGTAAACTTTGCAATCAATTTTATATTTGCATTCAATCTCGTAAATATGGACGTGAACATCATATATGCCTTTACATATACCTACTCAAATTGTTTTATTCTTTATTCCTTTCGTACTTTACATTTCCATTTACTATTTACATTTTTTCCATTAACATCTGCATTTTTTATTTTTTATTCCATTCATACATTCGAAAATTCTGACAACTTTACTCAGGAAGTTAATTGGATGAAATAATTACATCAAAGTATTAGTACAGCTAGTATTACCGATGTGTGACCGCTTCTCTACTCAAACAACGCGTGACGTGGCCCATTATGTTCCTAAGAAATGAACGCAGACCATATTCGCCGCGAAACCTATCGTTCCAGCAAACGCGATCCGCTCTGCGGTGTCGCGCGTCGCACATATTCTTTTCATTTCCAGCGAGTGTTCTGTGTGGGATCGAAAATGGCGGGTTAAATGGTAGAAACAACACGTGATGACATTTGTTCTCAATCTGACCCTTCACCTCTTGAACTCAAAGAGTAAAACATTCCCCACTCAAAGAGTAAAACATGCCCCATCACCAAAACGGCGTTTCCGATGCGTTGAAGCCGTGTATTCTCGGTGTTTTTGCGTTATAGTGTAGGGCGGAGGTGGTGTAGTGGCTAGTGGCGCACTATATCACACGCACGGTCAGGGGTTCGAATCTCGGATCGATGCCCGCCTGGGCTAACCAAGCCCTCCATCCCCCCGGGGTCGGTTAATTGGTACCAGGCTTGTCTGGGAGAATAAAAGCACTGACTTGCACATCGTCTGGCCACCGCAAGTCATTGTATAGGCCACATACGCACTCATTACGCCACTACGATTCTGAATGGAAGTCGAGTGCGGGGGCACATCCCTCAGACGGGATTGATTAACGCCAAAAACTTTATCCTTTATCCTTTTTATTCTCAGTGTATGGTGGATCACTTGCTGACAGTTCATGGCACGACTTATAGAGATATTTCTCGTCCGGAGCCCTTGCGCTACTTGCACTGCTGGCGTTTTTCGTAGTGATCCGCTCTCATCAAGCCTCATCTCGCGCGCATGGCTATGCTGAACCCAACTTCGTCAAATAGAAGAACTGCTTTCAGCGACATTGGTAGAGAGTTCTTCGAACAAAGAACCTCTCTTATCTTGATTTGCCTCGATAGTCTCTATATCGTTGCGCCGGGCTGGTTGAAGTTCGCTTGATAATGTAGGAAAATCCATGGTGAACGTAGACGTACACTTCTCTTTGAGATTCCGAGAACTGATGCTGTAGTCGTCGTCTGCTCAGCTCTTGGTGACTTGCTTCTCATCCTATGTGAACTTGAGACCTCCATTTCTAAAGCGGGCTTAGCTAGAACCCTGTCCGAAGGGATAGGCATCGGTGAATTCTTGTCGTTCGAAATCAGCAACCGCGTTGTACTTCTCTCGCATTGTGAGCATCGCTATTGTTTGGTCAAAGTCGCATTACACGTAACAACGAACGAGATAGGTCTGGTTGGGGAAACTTCCTAGATGGGCACGTTTGAGCCGTGCAAGGGTTTTGCGGTTTGAAGTATTTTACCGCGCGCAGGTATTCGAATGCAACATTGAACAAACGGGGGACGGTAAACTCGTGCGATTCGAACTGCGCGCGGAAAATTGCGCGGCGAAATTCATAGCGATTTTGACGGCTTTAGCGCCTATTATAGCGGCACAAATTTGAAGTAGAATAGATCAGTAGGATCAGCTGACCTAATACTAATCTACACCATTTCAAGTTTGTGCACCAATAATAGGCGCCAGAGTTGTTCAAATCAAAACGGATTTCGCCGCGCGATTGCCGCTAGCAGTTCGAATCGCACGTACAGTAGCGCTCGAAAGTCTTCGGTGAAATACTTCTTCAGTCATACTTTTCAGTCGTAACTCCTCTCCTACTGGATCTAATCATGCGAAATTTCTATATTTTGAGCGTGGGTGTATTGTGAATATTTACCACTATTAACCTGCAATCTGGTCATGTTCCGGATATCCCAAAGGGCTTGGACTCAAAATGAACTGGAAATACAAACATTGCTCATTCTAGGACTTCTTCCCTTTTCGTCATGTCCAAGGTGTACGAGCGCTAATTCCGAACATAGTAGATTAGAAAAACGCACATAAGTCTTAAATAACTGCAGACGTCACTAACTTTGCTTTTAGCGAAATCTGCTGCTGCAAAAACATCTTATTCTAATTATGTGGATATTGCAGGTTTGCAGTCAAATAGCGTTGGATAGTGTGAAATATGCCTTAGTTAAACATATCAAAATTTGGTGCGATTTGCTCCACTAAGGAAAAATTTATGAACGAAAAAGCGCGGAAGCGTTTGACCGAACACTTTTGAGCGCTACTGTATGTATACACACCCAGAACGCGCCATTGAGAAATGAATAAGATCTGCTCATAGAAGAATCAGCGTGAAGTAGATAAGGCGTGTCGAGTTCCTTTCTATGTAGAGATTAGAGGAATTAGAAAATAAGGCAGTAAAGCGTGAATTAAAGAAGGTTCACGTTAAGAACATGCAAAACTGCATCGGCACCTACGCTGTATTCAAATGTTCGCGCGCGGAAAACACTTCAAACCGAAGAACCCTTGCACATTCCAAACGTGGGTGAAAATGTAGTTGGTAGGGGCCACGCGGCGGCGCGACACTTTCCTCGTCTGGCGCTCTCCCTAGCGAGATAGTAGTGGGCCTGAGTCTGGGAAGGAATGGTGAGGTTGTACTTTTGTGTTTCGAAATTTGGAACAAACTAACTCTTGACGCATGTTGATATGTTTGCATATGATGGATACTCTTCTTCTGAGCCGATAAAACCTATTTTTTAAGGAAGGGAGGGGCTCCGGGGTGGGTGAGATGGTTATCTCGTGCAAAAAGCTGGGATGAGATAAAAGTTGAACGTCCAATTGGCTCACCCACCCCGGAGCCCCTCCCCTTCCTAAAATTGGGTGAAAAATACACAGTTATAACACAAAAAAGCTATGACGCCCCTAAACACCATAATGGGCTCGACTACTCTTCCTTCTCTACTACCTCGCTGGGAAGAGCGCCAGACGAGGAAAGTGCCGCGCCGCCGCGTGCCCCCCCCCCCCCCCCCCCCC
>UZAF01016578.1:27215-39929 GCA_900617895.1 Haemonchus placei
ACGATCAATCAAGATATGATAGACTCTGATACAAACTCGAATTCCAGATATATTCTCAATTAAGTTACTCGAGGCACGAAGAACAACTAATATTCTCCCCACCAGCCATCGAAGGCCTGGGCGCGACGCGACCGCATCGACGGTCTCGATCTGCTCGGGACCGTCCTCGACGGCACCCATGGCTAGCGCCGCCTCCTCGACCGATCGAGCGACCGGTCGCGCGATCGATCGCGCGACTGGTCGCGCGACTGGTCGCGCGACCGGTCGTGGACTATGAAAGATGCCAATGATTAATTGAATCTGAGTCGCTCTGGTTCACTCCGCACGCCTTCTTGGTACAACCGCTCATTCTCAGAATCCCTCTCTCTGTGAGTGCCATATTTCTCTTGAGAATCCCCGTACTCCAAATACTGGCTTTACCTACTTTACCGTTCTCCGATTTATCCTGCCCGCAGTAAATTCTTCTACGGATTCTCCTCAACATAATCTGTCAGTGGACTGTGTAGCATTTCTTGTACTCCAATTTATACAGGAAACAAAAGCTCGATTTTTACAAACGAACCACGATCTTCAAAAAGCCTTTCGTTGTCGACTACAAATTCCAACTGATCGCTCCACACGAGAATACATCCGTGTTC
Organism: Haemonchus placei; assembly: GCA_900617895.1. Taxonomy (NCBI): domain Eukaryota; kingdom Metazoa; phylum Nematoda; class Chromadorea; order Rhabditida; family Trichostrongylidae; genus Haemonchus; species Haemonchus placei. Next base: position 27,854 of record UZAF01016578.1, read on the forward strand.
ATCCGTACAACCAATATACTCAACAGCTAGTTCTATCTAGAATAAATCATTACGGCTAACGAATGAACGACCGAAAACTGAAGCTGCAGTTCTCACTTCGAATAAGTCTGCAGTTCTCACTTCGAATAAGTCGCCCTCACGGGAAATACTGAAGTTATTTGTTTCGTTGGGCTTGATTGTGCCCACAACACATGACCACTTCTGACTTCTAGGATCCTTGTAGGCTGCAAAATTTACTTCGCGGCCCAGTAGGCTGTAGGGGAGTTTCGGATCTCTAGAAGTTAGTTATAAACACAAAAAAAACGGAGACGCGAAAAAGAAAGCAAACGGCATAAGGATTGTAATGGGAGAGGTTTTTGAATCCCCTCTTTGAGGAGGTTTCGGTAGAACGAAGTCTCGATTCAGAAAGTTAACTAAAAGAACCATAAGTACCACTCATTTAGCCGGATAGGAAGATGAAGAAAGGGATGTTCAGAGAGAAGGGAATTGGAAATGAGAATAACCTACACATTTTTCCACGTGTAAAAGCGCACATCGTGAGGGAAATAGCGTGATGTTATGTAGATTACCGCTCTGGATTGTCCCCGGTTTATTGCACTAACAACTCCTTTAAATGGCTGTTTTTGGTCAGGAATCTGAAAGTACGGAAAAAAGGTATAGTTGACAGTTTGCAAGAGGTATGCAAGACTTGAAAGTTGTATAATCTGACTTCTTATGACAAGACACTTTCCATATGTCGCGGATGCGACAGTGGCCGCTGGTCGCACCGCGCGCGCCCGGCCCATCTTTGCTCGGCCGCCATAACGCGGCGCGTATGTGCGCGCATTGTGCGCGTTCCTTCGCTTAGCCTAGCCATTCGTCACTTGTCACGCACGGCGACCGGCTGGCTGTCGGCTGCTGATCGGTATAGCCGGGCAACGCTGTGAAGTTGCCTATAGGGCAACGGAGCGCCAGTGTAAGCCCGACCAGTATCCGAGCACCCCTCTCCGAGGGCGTGCAGTTGTCACCTGTCGGATACTGAGGAGGAAGGAAGGCAAGAAGACCGCCGAGGCCAGTGAAGGCCCGGAATGAGGGATGAGGGAGCTTGCCTTGAAAGAAGCCTGAAGATTGAGGGATAGGTGAGTGTCGTGCTACTGTTCATTGTGTACATACTCGCTTTGCTCCTTATGTATATTGCGTCAATGCCATATTTAATGTGCTTTACTCATGGTAATCACTTTACACTCTTGTGATACTCTTTGGCTTTGACCCACATGTCCATCATTATAGTACAGTTCCCTATTTGGCATTTCGTAGTTATAGTGTAGTTCACAGTTAGCATAATGAACCAGTGTTCCTTACTTTTGTACTTGTCTTGGGGAAGTAAGTAAGGTAGGGCACTCTGGCTGGTCGCGACGGGAGTAGGTTTCGTCGCAGCGTTCAGTCAGCTGTTCCCTGTGTCAGGGGCAGGGATCCCGTCGCGAGGTATTGGGCTGAGGTCGCTTGGCAATGCGGGAGCCTTCCCAGCCAACACCCGTGGTCCTCGGGGGGTTGGTCCGCCCTCCTGTCTCGGGGCGCAGTGTGGTGGCCCGGTGAGCGAGGAGGTTTGAGGTGCTCGTACCGCCGATGCGGATCGTAGTCCAAAGGGTGGCCACGAACTCGTGACACCATATTTTCTTTGAAAAAAAGTGGAACCTTTCGCTTGGCCACTGCAAACGTAAAGGCTCATCAGCTCAGAAGCTCCATTACATTGAAAGAGACATGCATAATCCTATGTAAAATACCCTGAATCCATGTAATTGAAGCCACTGCTACAATCTCCTGCTTTATAATGTCCTGATACAAAAAAGCCAAACGGCAAAACAGCTCAGGATGAATAAGAAGGGTGAACAGTCACCACAGATACCTATAGTAATACCATCTGAACAGCAGTGGCGAGACAAGAATGACTACATCGGCACAGCCTCCTGCCGTAACGGTTTTGCACCTTCTCCCGGCTGCTCTCGTTTTTGTAGGCATCGATTCAACATGGGCGTGACAGACAGCTGTAGTCGAAATGCAGAGCTGCTGTTGCAGAAGACTTTCGGAGAAATTTCTTGAAGCCCATAAGATATCGTAGTTGCAGGACCATCCTTTCGCAAAAGGAAGCGGAAGAAATGAAGTTTTGACGTAACTATGGACTGATCAGATCAGAACGAGATCGTATCCAATAGTAACCTTCTAACGGCCCCATCATCAGTCCAACCAAAGGATTGCGACTGTATTATGACAGCAGTAAACTAATTGAGGTGAGGAATGAAAATGGTGTGCTCTTCTAGGAGTCAGAAATAAATCAGTCTCAATCACCATCAAGAAGGCTCCAAATGAGCTGAAACGTTACAGTAACCTATTACTCAAATTTACTATTGCCGTGTTCGAGAAAACTCTTGGAACCAGTCAAAAAAATGCTTCCCACCTCGCTGACTCCCTTTTTTAGATATTCGTCCACACTGATGAGAGTCCAATGACAACCATCATAATCTTCATCGAATGATACAGTGGTTTCAATTTGCCTGAAAAGAATCTTGTCAGCCGTAAGTGAATCCTACAATGAATTGAGTATTATTACTTTGAATAAAGTCCGAGCAGGAATATAACGTAGATGTTGCAAAATACGACTTTCCTCATGTTCCCCGGGAAGGAGATGGTAGGTTTACATTCCTTTGTATTAGGTTGATGCATAATTATAGAAACGATAGAAATATCTAGTAAAAACATGTTCAAATAATTGCTCCGGAACCTATCAACCATCTTCGTCAAGTACTGCTTCCCATTTGCTAGGCTGTCGGATTCCACAGGCGAAGAAGTTTCGATTCCTGGAGGTGACCTCGCCTTGACGTTGGCCATCAAGCCATCCACATCCACTCGAAAGTTGTGTTCGTTAACCAATTTTTTAAAGAGCGATTGACGAGATAATCCATAGGAGTATCTGTTGGTGAATGGGCAACCGCAGAAGCAGATTCCATTCCTTGTTCGGCTTTGGTTGACTGTTCCATCCCCGAGAAGCTCGTTGAGATCACGTTGTGAGTGGGCCACCTTCCAACGTTTCTCGAAGTAGTATGTCATAATTTGGCGTAAATGGAGATGACTTTCAGGACATGTTTCTGTTGAGGAAAGCGAGAAGATTGTTTCCGAAAAAATCCCGAATTCAAAAGTTTAGTTTTATCGAGAGAAAAGAAGCCGCGAAAAATCCGCAATAAATATGCATCTACCTAATAGCTCCTATTCTCTTAGTTCTCAAAACATAACTTCATCAGGGGAACTTATCTTTACAGAGAGATTTCTTAGCCTCAACAGTCACTTAACCTGACCGTATATAAGCCTCACGTAACGTCTTCGGGGGACGGAGATTCTCGACGGACTACAACCAATACTCTTCGATCGCCATTACGGCTTTATCCAACACCAGTGATCAATATGCCCTCTTCGGCTTCCCTACACTTCAATGGCGCAGCTCCGATACGACGTCCTGATCAGTCGGCAGATCAGCCTCGCCACTCCAGGCACTACCATTTAATTATTCCTCACCCTTCGGTCTCGTTGCTACAGTTTACCGTGCCTATTCAGGCCTGGACTGTATTCGGCCTCGCTGTTGCCAGCAACAACGCAACTTCGATACGTCTCACTGATCAGTCGGAGATAAGCCTCGCCGCTACAGGCACGATCGGTTGCTTCTGTCTTCGTCTTCTAGCATTACTGCTGGTTTCCTGTATTCGACCTAGCCGCAGCGTCGTCCGCCGTAGTATCATCAGCAGCAGTAAGACCAGCCAGAGCAACCCCAATACGTCCGAGACCGTCCGAAATTCTTGGAGAGAAGAGACGGCAATAATTCATTGGTTGATTCTATGGAACTCCTTTATAACGAAATAAAACATTTTATGCTAACCGCGTGGCACTCAAGGAAAGGCGTGATTCCCACGGTAGATTTCAGTTTTCAGAATGAAATCGACCAATCAACTCTCTGGTCCATTTTACTACAAACTGATTCGACAGGGGACAGGAGTCAAACACTGGGACTCAATTTCGACCTATAAGACTTGTTAGTCGTTTGCGATTGGTCTATTACTACCAGATTAATTAGGCAGAGTCAAAAGCACAGTGGTCTTGAGAGATGGTCCACATAAGCCACTGTGAAATCATATGTCTATACAACTTAAGGAATTGGAAGTTTCTTCGGTTCAAGGCGATAATTGATCGCATGATCCGCGCAAATAAAAAGTAATATTTCTGTTAAATTCAGTCGCCTGCCAGTTAAAAAGAATGGGATGCACGCAAATCTTCACAAGTATGCCGAAAAAATGACCTTAAAATTCTGAACCTGCTGCAATCATTTTGAATTACGGGTCAGGATGTGAAACATACCCTATAGCATTGGAGGCCGCGAGAGAAAGTACGAAACTACCGCAAAAATCGATTATGCGGAAACCCAGAGGTGCGAAAAATAGAGGAAGGCGACCGATGGGCCCTTCTGTTAGATAAGCTCGCACTGCGGGATAGGATAAGATGTACTCAAACCTAAAACCTTGCAAATCTGCTTCAATGAGGCAGTGAAGTAGTAAAGGAACGATTCGACCTCTGTGCAATTTCGACAGAGAAGAAATCGAGAACAGTGTGTGGAATCACCAGAAACGCAGTAAGTTGTGCGCTCTTGAAATGGCAGCGCTCCTCTCAACGGTTATGACGTTCCATTAATCTTACTTGATGACGATTATGACGAGATTTCATTATTATTGAAACATCTGAAAAGAGCGTTTTTCAGTTCGAGAGTCACCTATGATAGTAAGCTTAATGGGACTTTGTCATGGGAGGAGCAAATCTAGGAAAGTGTAAATTTCTTTGGACTTCATCTGGCTTTACCGTCATTCCGCAGTTGTGATGTACTGTCCACTGGGCTAAATAGCTCGTTATGCGTATTCAACTAACCAATATAGTTCCTGTCCAGCACATTGGCCGTATCCTGAACTACTCCGATGACATTGTTGAAAATTGATGGATTTTCTAGCGCTACTACACCGTATATGATCCTGCCCATGGTATAGAACATTCCAGTGAACTGAAATTCAAAGATAAAGTTTACGCCATCAAAGCGAAAGATTATAGCTACTTTGAAGCAGCCAAGCTAGCTTACATGGGCAGGAGTAAGGTGTATAGGACTCTGGAACTGCCCTTGGCTAGAAAAGAAAGCATATTGCTAAATGTAATCCCAGACAAGCTAGCTTTAAATAACAACTTCAGTCGGTTCACCCGGTTGACGCCGGGCTCCCCTCCTTCCCGTTTTAAAATGGCTTCCCCGAACACCACCCATCGAATTTGAGCGTTCCAGGTCCACGGGAACAGGAGCTATGAAGTTCCATTCACCCCGCCCACTAGCCCACTGTGAGCGGAGTCCGGTCCTGCCGCCCAGCATGAGTGTTCCCATCGTGCCGCCTGTACTCCTACCAAATTTGAACACTCTAGGTCTATAGGAACAGGATTTATGAGTTTCCGCTCAAACCCCGCCCACTGTGGGCGGAGTCTGGTTTTGCTACCCATCATGAGTGCTCTCATCTCGCCGCCTATACTCCCTCCAACTTTGAACTTTCTAGGTCCACGGGGACAGGAGTTATGATTTTTCAAAATGTTTTCATAAAGCACTGAACGCCCCACCCATCGGGATGGGTCTCCCTAGTTCGATCCCACATACCAATGCACACCTCTAGCCCCCTTTACACCCCAGTTTTGAGGCCGTCTTATGACTAAATGTGAAATCATGGTCCCCAGTACAGCTCATTTTGATGCACGCCACGCCCATTGTGGTGAGGCTCCGCCAAGCTGATGTGTGCTTTATACATCTCGGGACATGACCCACCCATCCCACGCTTGACCCGGTCTCTCCTGGCAGATCTGAAGGAGCTAATGAATTTCGCGACAGACATATATAACGACAGACGACAGACAGAACGACAGACGAAGCGCTTCATAGGCTGCTTTCATAGTCCGCGCGTGCCGGCACGCCAACCGAGGCTAGTGGGAAGGGGGGAGGCAGGCGGTCAGTCGTCAGTCGACGCGGTCGCGTCGCGCCCAAGCCCCTCCGAATGGCTGAAAACAAGGAAGAACAAGTTCAAAAACCAAACAACCAGGTGCATGGTTTTTGATCGTGTCTTCCTTTGTTTACGCCCTTCGAAAGGCTTGGGCGCGACGCGTCCGCGTCAACTGACCGTCTGCCTCACTCCTCCCTCCAGCACTGCCTCGGCTGGCACGCCGGCACGCCGGCACGCACGCCGGCGGACTATGAAAGCAGCCATAGTAAATGGGATCGCTGCAGATGCTGTAGAGGTTGCACCATTCGCATCGGGACGCATACGTTGCACGAAGGCAGCTAACCGTATCCAGCTGTACGCGATGGCACACTCAGTTAGACAGCAAGTTGAAATAACCCTTAAATACAACATTTGTAGCCCCTCTGGTCCAACTCCTAATCTTACTTTTTTCAGGACCTTACATTCCTCTAAGTACGCCATTCGCGTTTCAACGCCATTTTTGCATTATCTGGACTATCGCTTCCATCGCTTCCGCTCATCCCTCTGGAACTAGATATCCCAACACCCTTAACTATTATCTACATCATCCTCGTCTGCGAAATACCAACATATGTTTCCTCATGATCTTCGCTTAGTTAAAGCGCGCTAGGTTTTTATATACTGCGGCCAAGACGATCCCATGAACAACCTATATTTTTTCGATGAAATGGCGAATACGATTCAATCTTTTTGCATTTGATGGACATGAAAGAAAAGCTTCTCTCAGCTGTCATCCATCAAAGTTGTCATTGGAAAATTTTATTTGGCTGGAAAGGCCACAATGTGGAAGTAGAATGCAACGCCTTCTTGACACCCTTCTTGTTCTCTTTCTTTTTTCGAATTGTTTTCGTTTTTCAGATTTTTTTCCTAACTATGTGAGCGGACTGGGTTCCGGATGGATAAAATTTTGTCGATTCCCATTTCGGTCGAGCACCTATATTTTGTTTTCTATAATTTGAAGCAGTGCATACTATTCGGACTATATTTGGCGTGGAAACGGCTATTGATTAGTCCGCGCAAAATCAATGCGCATCCAAAAGTAGGCGCGCTAACAGGCGCTAACCAATCGGCATAATAAGTAAGCGATCTCGCTCACAACGAACCTTGGCTCCAGCTTCGGTTGATTCACTTACAACAAATCCTCCCATTTCTTCACTATAACAGTTCCAACGGCAAATATCGATAGTATCACGACTTTCAGTACTCCTGTAACATTGAACCCTTCAAGGCTATGCAGAAGATGAAGACACTAAATTGCATTGTATGCCTTTTTCAGTAGAATAGTTTAACCTTGACGTACCTCCAATCAATCATGATCAATTCTCCAATTGAAGGAATGACGCTACATCGAAAGCTCCCCATCACCCATTTCTTCTTAATTATCAGTAACAAAACCGATACGGTTTCCTTCTTGACGACCAAGGCACTGTCTCGGTAAACCTCAGGCATGGCCTTATTCAGCATATTCTGAAAGCGAAACAGTAATATTATATATTGTGAGAAATTTCGACGGAATCGAGAATCGACTGCCGGAACTCGGAAGCAGCAGTAGCGCTCGCTTCCCCTCTTCACGTGCCCGGAATCAACGAGCGGACTCGGAACCGGGCAGGGTTTGAACCATAAACCACCGGTGATTCCCGACTTACGGGAGAGAGAGCGCTGGTTCAAACGGTTACCTTGGAAGGTGTGCGAGATAAACAGAACTTTATTAAAACAAAGAAAAAAAAAGCAAGCACTCGAAAAAATAAGTAGAGGGGGAAATAACTGGTAATGACAAAGGGGGTTGTTCATAGGAAGGGACTCCCCCCAAGCTGAGGGTCTCTCGCCTGAAAAGGGTGTAGGTCACGGAGGTGACCTATCGTAACATCTACCGTAACACCGGCTTCGCCCCCAAGTAGCGTTCGCTTCCCCTCCTCACGTGCCCGGGGGCAACGGGGAAAAAGTGGATATGAAAGGAAACTTCATTGAGGGTGGAACACGCAGGTGAGAGGGTTAAAATCAAGAACCACAATTCTGACCAAGAACGGCCTCATGGAACGTGAATAAGGGTTGCTAGCGGACAGAGGTAGTATACAGTACCCTCCACAAAGAATGTAGAGTTTACGAGTTGGCTGCTAGCAGCCAAAGCATTTTCCTGGAGAGGCCATGCTTTGCGAATGTAATGCAATAAGGTCCCACAATCGCATGTGAATATAATCGTTAAATCAAATGTAATCATGATAGGAAGAAAACGAGCAAAATCTAAATGTGATTTTGCAGTGTGAGGGTTGCCAGTTTTATAGGGCCTAGAAAAAAGTTAGAGAACAATTTCTATTCGAGTGATCACAAGATACTTTCAGATTCTGCGGAAGAAGTTCCCGCCGAAGAGCATGTTTAAATAAAAGCTACTCATCAGCCACGTAAAGGGTTCAGTCAGAGGGAACTACATGAAAACTGATTAGGCTCACCAAAAGCCTCTCTAGTACATCTTCCCCTCCCACTATGAACAGTCCGAAGAATCAAAGGCCGTTATTTCGAAGTCGTGCGGTGAGAAAGGGCCCGCTCGAGATTTTCATTGATGCCGACTAATCGTCTGGAGGGAAGGAAATCTGCTGCCTTTTTTCTGGTACTATCGAAGACCATTTTCTTCGCTGCAACCACATAGTCGTAATTAACAGAATGATAAGCAGGACCGACATAAATCAGGTACATAAATCGAATAAGCCCTGGTGGAAGTCAGTCGGTTATCACAATGCAGGCAACATCGACCCGTCACCAGAGGAAACAGTTCTTATCCTTGTTCAATGTTCTATGCTTTTCCCAAGAGATCTAGCCGAGAGCAGTGATTTGCAAAGCTCTGAAGTTACAAAAATGATATGACAAAAATCTAGAGCTATAGAACAGCTCCTTACTAACTCAAGGAATACCTTCAATTAGTAAGAAGCTCTATAGTGCTTTCGTATTTCTGTTGAGCTCATTGAGAAAACGAATCAGAGTCAAGATGACTTTTTCCGAGTTTCACTCTTTCCACCTTCTCTTTTACGTCTTTTCAAAGTTTGAAAAGTCGGAAAAGGACTTTTACAAGAAGCTACTCCGGTACTAGCTAATAACCTATTGATTAAGCTCACGCTATCCGTGATGAGTACTTAACCCTTTGATGAGAACGCGTTTTTTTGCGTGCCTGGCGCGCGGGACAGACGCGTTTCGCAGCTTTCCGCTTCCGCGGCTCACTGTTGAGCCGCGCTGTCCCACGGCTGATAGATTTTTCTAATGTGGGCATTTTTTTGCTATTTTTCAAGCGTTTTTTATGATTTAGTCTGAAACAGGTGTAAATTAGGTAATTATGAGTTCTCAGCTTTAGTTAGGTCTGGTTTTATGCAGTATATAGCTTTGGGAGTCGAAATGGATCACCCGCAGTGGATGATTTGGAGGGTGGTTTTGAAAGATTATTGGTCGAACCCGACGAATGTAGAACTGAAGAATAAAACTTTTCAAGCTATGCTTTGAAGATGTTGCACATGGGGGCTAAGACTCACTTAAAATTTAGATTCAAGATTTACTTCGGTAGGTAGCCCAGAAGCAAGGACTCAGCAGCTGTGTTTGCTGCGGTCATGACTAATGGACGGACTCTTGAATCATCTCTATACCGATAACTGAATGACTTATTGGAACATAGCACCCACTTATCCGACACTCGAAAATTCGAAAAGGAATACTTATAAAAGTCGAGGCAGTTGAAAGGAGGGCAAATTCTCGTAAGAATTCGTTACAAACAACTATATCGAGATTCTGGAAGTGTTCACGCCCCTACAAGACGAGTTAATTCTAGGGGCAGTAGATGTGAAGGTTATTTTTGCATTGATTGTTTTCAGAAAATGCACAAAAAGTGTGATATTCAAAGAGAGAATTGAATTTATCAGTAATTTTCAAAAATTAGCAGTTATTTTCCTAGCCCACTTCGTGTGTAGTGGTATTTGGTGATTGCAAACCAATTAAATACAAAGAACTCCAAATAAACTAAAAATCGAGAAAAACAACCGATGAAATAGTGCGGTCCACCGTTGAGCTGCATTGTCCCACGCGACCCAAAAAACCGTGGCTCACCGTTGTGCCGTGCTGTCGTCAAAGGATTAAAGGGTAACTGGTGCAGTCTTTTTAATCCTAAGCGATCCTGCTTCGGGATGCACCCCGCATTCGGCTTCCCTCTAGTATCGTAAATGAATATGTGGCCTACACTGTATAGAATGACTTGCGTCAGGGTTTTCATACTGAGACAATCTGGAACCAGTTGATCGATTCCGTATGACCTGGTGAAAGGCTTGGATGGCCTGGGTGAATATCGGTTCGGGACTCGATGCCCGGACCATTTGGGGTAATGGAACTTCTCCCAGATTGCGGCATTCTCCCTTGCGGCATACGGCAAATGTCACTGCAATTACCTACTCACCCCGCCTCCCCGCCAATCGATAGTACGTAATATTTTTCATTGATTGCCTCTCTTTTTTATCAGTTCTGACCGTTTTTCCCTTTCTTTTCCGTTTTCATGTTTATTAGACTTGATCAATTAGAATGACTCCTCCTATATTAACGACAATCAAGACCGCATGAGAATTGAAGAGAGCGGTCAGCTAATTCAAATAATTAAAGGACCCCCTACCTCACATGCTGCGCGCTCCAATCTTTCATCGCAATCCTGCGATACGCGGCTGGTGCGGCGAGCGCAACACAGTGTTCGGGGAGAAGATATCGGACACACGGCCGTCTCTTCCTCGCTTCTTTTAACTCAACCATTCAATGACCGAACTGTCTACGCATATACATTGAAGAAGAAGATAGACGAAGAAGAAAGCCACGACGACGAAGAGGAAGAAGAAGATGAAGACGACGACGAAGCAGACGAAGCAGAAGAGAAGACGACGACGAAGAAGACGAAGACGGAGACGAAGACGAAGATGACGACGAAGAAGAAGACGTCGAAGAAAATTAGAAAAGGACGACGAACTAGAAGAAGGCGACGAAGACGAAGACGACGGCGACGGCGAATAAGACGAAGAAGACGAAAACGAAACTTAGAAGGCGACGACGAAGTAGAAGAAGACGACGACGAACAAGAAGAAGACGACGAAGAAGAAGACGACGGCGACGACGAATGAGAAGAAGAAGGCGAAACGAAACTTAGAAGGCGACAACGAAGTAGAAAATCCGGTCGACCATTCAGTCGATTGGGCCCATGAAAAATTGCAATACAATGAAAAAAGGTTTTAGTATTGAACTAAGTGCTGAAGTCATACTTTTATACATACATATATATTATACCGTGTTGTGAAACTAGAGGGATGAAAGTGTTATATGTATAACAGAAAGGAAGAGTTAAAAGAAGGGAAAGGAAGAGTGTCGGCCGTTCGGACGACTTAAAGGACAGCCTGGCGTGGCGCGCCCGTAGTCCCGCCGGGAAGGCACCGTACGCTGCAGAGAACTAGAGTTTGCCACGTGGCGGCGGACTCTGGTCACTATCGGCGATTGCATTGCCATTCGTGGCCGTCGTCAGCGCCGCAGCCGCCTGCCTTCGACAGCTCCAGTGCCATTCAACGCCAACAACATCGACGTAGCCCCCAATGGGTTCATAGCACCACATCCTTATCATTTTCAAGTGGTGCCAATGCTGCGCACTATGAAGCTGGACGGAAACAACCAGTTAGATAGTCCGCAGCAACCGAGGACCTTGGAGCAGCACAGCCGAAAGGAGGTGGGGTGACTTGGATGGACCCGGATGAGGATGAGCTTGGATCGTACCCGGACCGTAAGTTAAGCGTGGCTATATTTATGTATATATTTCTTGCCTTTTTCTCATAGTATTTTCTCTCATAGTAATTTCTCCATTTAAACGTATTTAACCATCCTTTTCGTATATTTCAAAATGCTGCTATCTCTGAGCTTCATTCCAACTTGTTTTTCATGTGTATTTTCGAAGCTCTTGATACTCCACTTTATTGGTTAGCTTTCGGCATATAATGCCTTCT